>RXID01022528.1:38458-108458 GCA_005019695.1 Trichopus zeylanicus subsp. travancoricus
CTATTACTTCTACTGCTTCAGCTGTTACTACTACTACTACTACTACTACTACTACTACTACTACTACTACTACTACTACTAGTGCTCCTATTGCTACTGCTGCTATTGCTACTAGTGCTATATTTATTTCTACTACTGCTACTTCTCCTACTACTGCTACTACTACTACTATGACTACAACAACTACTACTAATATTGTTGCTATGACTACTACTATTACTACTACTACAACAACAACAACAATTACTACTACTAATAATAGTACTAGTACTGATGATGCTGATGATGATGATGCTACTACTACTACTACTAGTTTTGCTGCTGCTACTACAACTACTTCTACTACTACAACAGCTACTACTACTGAAGCTAATAATACTACTACTACTAGTACTACTATGACTACTACTACTACTACTATGACTACTACTACTACTACTACTACTACTACTACTACTACTACTACTACTACTACTACTACTACTACTAGAAGTAGTAGCACTACTATTGGTACAACTACAACTACTACTACTGCTACTGTTACTACTACCAATAGTACCACTACTCCTACAACTACTACTACTACTCCTATTGCAACAACTACTACTCCTACTACTATGACTATAACTACTACTAATAGTAGTACTATTACGGATGACGATGATGATGATGCTGCTACAAGTACTACTACTGCTACTTTTGCTGCTTCTACTACGAATACTTCTACTCCTGCTATTGCTACTTCTACTACTACAACAACTACTACTATTGAAGCTAATACTACTAGTACTACTAGTACTACTACTACTACTAGTACTACTACTACTACTACTACTAGAAGTAGTAGTACTACTATTGGTACAACTACTACTAATGCAACTATTACTACTGCTATAACTACTATTACCGAGCCTACTACTACTACTACTACTACCAGTACTACTACTACTACTGCTGCTGCTGCTACTACTACTACTACTACTACTACTACTACTACTACTACTACTACTACTACTACTACTACTAGTACTTCTACTACTACTATTACTACTAGTACTACTACTTCTACTGCTACGTCTACCACTACCATTGCTGGAACTAATACTACTGCTACAACCATTGGTTCTATTACCGTGACTACTGCTCCTATAGCTATTGCTACTACAATAACTATTACGACAATTACTGTTGTTGCAATTACTGCTACCACTATAGCTACTGCTGCTATTACTGCTACTACACCTGCCACTACTGCTACTACTACTGCTACTTCCGCTATTAAAATTGCTAATCCTACAACTTTTGCTACTACTAGTACTACTATACTACTACTGCAACTACAATTACTATAGTACTACTACTACTGCGACAACTATTACTACCACTGCTATTACTAATACTACCGCTACTACTACTACTACTACTACAACTACTACTACTGCCAATACTACTAAATAACTATTACGAAGACTATATACTAATTGAAACATAAACTTACTACTGATACTAGTGCTACTTCTATGACTAATGCTACTAATACTACTACTACCACTACTACTGATACTACTATGATTACTGCTACTGTTGCTTGTACTACTACTACTACTGCTACTACTACTACGACTATTACTACTACTACTACTACTATTGTTGTTGCTTCTTCTACTACTACTCCTCCTACTACTTGTCCTACTACTACTACTACTGCCACTACCTCGGCTACTGGTTCTACAACTAATACTATTTCTACTACTACTACTCCTGCTACTACTGCTACTACTATTGCTACTATTGCTACGACTGCTACTTCTAACACAAATGTTGCTACTACTGCTTAAGGATTTGAAATGGGTCACGGAACACCCGTAGAGTGCCCTGAGTCTCCTTGGGCTTCTCTTGCAACTGTTTAAGGAAAAGCAAGTTTTTTCGGACCTCTGCTATCGTTTTGTGTAATTCCCCTATGGGGTGTCCCTCTTCCTGGGTGAAGTGCCCTGACTCCCTAAGCAGTTTTGTTACTAAATCAAGGAGCTCTCCTCTTGGTGGTGGTCGGTTATCTAGGAACACGGATGTTAGGTTTTTAACTGCCTCCTTTAGGTTTGAAACTTCTTGCTCTAGATGCTCACACCTTTCAATGATTTGCTTAAAATGCTAAAGATGGACTCTGGACGAAAGGTAAGTGCGGTCGTAGATGACGGCTAAGTTGTGTGCTAACTGGCTTAGTGTTACTGGTTGTGATGAGATTAGGTCAAGATACTCCAGATTAGCGGTTCTAGATCTGCTATACCAATCCTGCACGGACTTTTCCCAAACATCAGACATCCAAGTACCCCCGAAGATTGTTCGTAGAGCCAGGTCCAGGAATGCTAGTGATGCGGGAATCACACGGATGTTTTCCTTGGTCTTACCATCACTGCCAAGATGTGATCCGTTCTTTTTCCCCTCGACCTTAGCACTCACAGATGACCAAGCTCATACTGCGAATCCTCAAGTGCTCCTGGTTCCTAACGCCTGAGAAAATCAAGCAGATACTTGGTATAGCAACCTTCTTCTATTACTACTACTACTACTACTACTACTACTACTTCTACTCCCACCACTGCTACTCTTGTCGTTGCTACTTCTACTATTACTACTACTACTACTACTACTACTGTTACTACTACTACAGCAACTACAACAACTACTACTACTTCTAATACTACTATTTCTACTACCACTACTACTACTTCGACTACTGCTACTACTACTATGGATGCTACTACAACAACAACAATGACTACTACTGCTACTACTATAATGCCACTACTACTATTACGATGAGTAATACTACTACCACTTCTGCAACAATGACAACAACTTCTTCTATGACGACTACTTGCACTGCCGCTACAGCTACTTCTAATACTATAACTGCTACTGCTACTACTACTACTACTACAACTACTACTACTATTACTGCAACAACTATTACTACTAATCCTGTTACTACTACTGTTATTACTCATATTACTACACCTATTACTACTAATAACACTACTACAACAACTACTACTACTATTACTCAAATTACTACAACTATTGCTCCAACTACTTCTACTACTAGCACTTTTGCTACTGCTGCCGTAGCTACTCGTACTTCTCTACTACTAATACTACTACTACTGTTCCTACTACTACTACGACTACTACTACTTCTACTACTATTACTTTACTTCTACTACTATGACAACAACTACACTTGCTACTGCTACTACTATAACTAATACTACTACTACCACTGCAAGTACTACTAGAAAACTACTACAAGTACTACTACTAGAATTACTACTACTCCTACAACTACTACTATTACCACTACTAATACTACTACTACCCCTACTACTACTATCACTACTACCAATACTACTACTACTCCTATGACTACTACCACTACTCCTATTGCAACAACAACTACTCCTACTACTATGACAATTACTGCTACTAATAGTAGTACTATTACAGATGATGATGATGATGATGATGCTACTACTACCACAACTAATACTACTTTTGCTGCTCCTACTACAACTACTTCTACTTCTGCTATTGCTACTTCTACTACTACAATAACTACTACTACTAAAGCTAATACTACTAGTACTACTTGTACTACTAGTGCTACTACTACTAGAAGTAGTAGTACTACTACTGGTAGAACTACAAGTACAACTACTGTAACTGTTACTACTGCTACAACTATTACTACTACTAAGGCTACTACTACTACTACCACCAGTACTACTACTACTGCTTCTACTACTACTACTACTACTACTACTACTACTAGTACACTTACTTCTACTACTACATCTACTACTACCAATATGGGAACTAATACTACTGCTACTCCTGCTACTGCTACAACTATTGCTTCTATTACCGTGACTACTGCTCCTATAGCTATTGCTACTACAACAACTACTACTATAATTATTGCTGCTGCAATTACTGCTACTACTACAGCTACTGCTGCTATTACTACTGCTACTCCTGCCACTACTACTACTACTGCTATTACTACTGCTACTACTATTATTACTATTGCAAATCCAACCACTACTGCTACTACTACTACTACTATACTGCTGCTCCAACTACAACTACTAATAGTACTACTACTGCTGCCTGCTATTACTAATACTACTACTACTACTACTACTACTACTACTACTACTACTACTACTACTGATACTACTACTATTGTTGTTACTACTGCTACTACTTCTACTACTACTGCTAGTACTACTGCTACTACTACTACTACTACCACTTCTAACACAAATGCTGCTACTACTACTACTACTACAACAATAACAACTAGTACTACTACTACTTCCACTACTACTACTGTTGCCCTGCTACTTCTACATTACTACTGCTACTACTACAACAACAACTAGAACAACTACGACTACTTCTACTACTACTATTTCTACTACCACTAGTACTACTCCTGCTACTGCTACTACTACTATTGATGCTACTACTACAATAACAACTACTACTACTACTACAACCCACTACTACTATTACGATGAGCAATACTACTACCACTTCTACAACAACAACAACAACTTCTTCAATGACTACTACTAGCACTACTGCTACAGCTGCTTCTACTGCTTTAACTGTTGTTACTACTACTACTACTACTATTGTTATTACTCATATTACACAACCCTATAACGACTAATACCCAACCACCACCACTAACTACTGTCCTACTGATTACACTATTACTAAAACAACCACTAGTTGCTACAAAGAACTAGAACGTTCGAAGAAGATCTACCACTAGCACTTTGCTACGAACTAAAACTGGCTGATGAGAAAAAAAAAAAAAATACCAACAGGTTGCTACTCTCGTACTGGTAAACTCGGGTACTAACGTAATACGACTACTACTACTAAAAACTACTACGCTTACTGCTTCTAGTCTACTACTATTATGACTACTACTACCTCTACTACTACTGTTACTTTATTCTACTACTACGACAATAACTACTCCTGCTACTGCAACTACTATGACTAATACTACTACTACCAGTGCAAGTACTACTACACAACTACTACAAGTACTACTACTAGAATTACTACTACTCCTACAACTACAACTATTACCACTACTAATACTACTACTACCCCTACTACTACTATTACTACTATCAATACTACTACTACTCCTATGACTACTGCAGCTACTCCTATTGCAACAACTACTACTCCTACTACTATGGCTATTAATACTGCTACTAACATTACTACAAATTCTCCTATTACAACTACTAATACTACTAATACTCCTACTACTATCTACTACTTCTACTTCCACTACTAACAGTACTACTATTACTACTACAACAACAATAACTACTACAACTACTACTATTACTACTACTACTCTTAGCACTACTACTGTAACTACTACTACTCCTCCTACTACTACTGCTATGGCTACTGCTACTACTACTACTTCTACTAATACTACTACTACTACTTCTACAACTACTACTACTACTGCTGCTGCTGCTGCTGCTATCGTTACTTCTACAACTTCAACAACAAAAACTACTACTACTCCTACACTACTACTACTACTAGGAATATTACAACAACTACTACTTCAACTACTGCCACTACGGCAACTACTAGTACTACTACTGCAACTTCTACTACTACTACTACTTCTACTACTACTACCACTATTACTAGTACTACTGATGCCAATACTACTACTTCTGCAAATATAATTTCTACTACTACAACTACTAGCAATACTACTACTACAGCTACTACTACTACTACGACTACTACTACTACTCTTGCTACTACAACTACTATGATTACTATTACCACTACTATAGCTACTACTACTACTATCGCAACTACTATGATTGCTACTTCTGCTACTGCTGCTACGACTTCTACTATCGCAAGAAATGCTATTGTCTTACTGCCATTGCTTCTAATACTTCTACTTCAACAATAACTTTTGCTACTGCTACTATTCAACTACCATTACTATAATTTCAACTACTACTGTCGCAACCTCTACTACTACTACTGCTACTGCTATTGCTGCTACTACTATTGTTGTTGCTGCTACTACTACTACCACTACTACTACTGCTACAACTACTACTATTGCTACTACTACTACTTCTGCTGCTACAACTATTGCTGCAACTACTATTACTACTACTACTGCTGCTGCAATGACTACTACTGAAATTGCTACTACTACAACAATAACTACTACTACTCCTACTACTACTTCTACAACTGTTACTGCAGCTACAACGGGTATTACTACTGCAACTGCTACTATCACAACTACTACTGCTTATACAAGTACTACTACTGCTACTATTGCTACAACTACTACTGCTATTGCTGTTATTGCTGCTACTACTACTACCACCACTAATACTCTTACTAGTGCTCCTATGACTACTACTACTACTACTACTATTGCTACAATTATTGTTGCAACTACTACTACTACTACTGCTATAACGGCTACAGCTACTACTACTACTACAGTTGTGGCTGCTGCTACTACTACTACTGCTACTACTACTGCTACTTCTACCACTAATGTTGCTAATACTACTACTACTACTACTACTGTTACTTCTACCACTAATGCTGCTGATACTACTACTACTACAACAAGTACTGCTACTATTGTAGCTTCTGCTGCTTCTTCTCCTCCTCCTACTACTACCACTACTACTACTACTACTCCTACTTGTACTATTGCTGCTGCTACTTCTACTCCTACTACTACTTCTACTCCCACTACTGCTGCTTCTACTACTAATACTATTTCTACTACTACTACAACTGCTGCTGTTATAGCAACTACTACTAGAACTGCTACTACTGCTACTTCTACTACTACTACTACATCTGCTATTGCCACTATTTTAAATACTACTACTACCACTAAGACTCCTTCTACTACTACTATTACTGCTGCTACTACTACTACTACTACTACTACCACTACTACTACTACTACTACTACTTCTTCTACTACTACTATTACTACTAACACTACTACTACTGCTGCTGTTGTTCCTGCTACTACTACTACTACGACAATAACAACTTTTACTTCCGCTACTACTACTGCTACTATCAGTGCCGCTACTAGTACTACCACTACTACCACTACTATTACTACATCTACTATTGTGCCTACCACTACTATTACTTCTGCTAGTACTACTATGACTGTTGCTATTGTTGTTGCTGCTGCCACTACTAGAACTACTGCTGCTGCTGCAAATTTTGCTACTTCTACTTTTACAACTACTACTATAGCTACTAAAGCTACTACTACTACAGCTACTACTATGACAACTACTACTACTATAACTATAGCTATTACTACGACTACTACTACAGCTACTATAGCTACTACTATTGCTGCTACTACTTCATCTACTACTACTCCTACAACAGTTCGTAAGCAACTAGAGTTACTAATGCTACTACTGTGACCACTACTACTATAAGTACGACTACTACTTCTACTACTAAACTACTATTACTATTTCTACTACTACTACTACTACTACTACTGCTACTACTACTACTACTAACTCTACTCCTACTACTACTACTATGACTCCTAACACTAATACAACAATAATTACTACTTTTACTACTATCCTAACTATAACAACTACTACTACTACTAATTCTACTACTACTACTACTGCTACTAATTCCACTCCTACTACAACTACTACGACTCCTAATACAAATATAATAACAATTACTACTGCTACTACTACTCTAACTGCAACAACTACTACTACTACTGCTAATGCTGTTACACCTCCTAGTACTACTGCTGCTACTACTACTCTAACTACAACAATGACTACTACTACTGCTAATGCCGCTACACCTCCTCCTGCTGCTATTACTACTTCTGCTTCCACTGCTACTACTACCACACCTCCTAATACTATATCTAGAACTACAACTACTACTACTATAACTGCTAATACTATGACTACAACTAGTACTACTACTCCTACTGCTGCTACTACTATAACTACAACTACTATGACTACAACTGCTATAACTAATAATACTAATACTAATACTACACCTACTACTTCTCCAATTACAACAACAACAACAATAACAACAACCACTACTACTAATACTACTACTGCCACTAAAACTGCTAATACTGCTACTACAACTGCTACTACTACCACTGCTGCTACTACTTATACTCCTACTGCTACTTCTACTATGACTTCTACTAAGACAACTAGAATTCCTATTAATACTACTACCCAAACTACTACTACTACTCCTCCACCTAATAGTCCAACAATAACTTCAACTACTACTACTATTACTATGACTACGACACCTACTGCTGGTACTAGTAGTAGTAGTAGAAGTAGTAGTAGTTGTAGTTGTAGTAGTAGTAGTTGTTGTGGTGGTGGTGGTAGTCTTAATAGTAGTAATAGTAATAGTTCTTGGAGCAGTAGCAGCGCTTGTAGTAGTTGTTGTAGTAGTAGTGTAGTAGTAGTAGCTATATTAGTAGTAGTAGAGGTAGCAGCCATAGTAGTAGTAGCAGTAGTAGTTGTAGTAGTTGTTGTAGGAGGATGAGTAGTAGTAGTAGTAGCAGTAGCAAGAGTAGTAGTAGTTATGGTAGTGGTTGCGGTAGTAGTAAAGTACTAATTGTAGTTGTACCAATTGTAGTAGTAGTAGCAACTATAATATGAGTTGTTGTAGTGGTAGTAATAGTAGTAGTAGTAGTAGCAGTAGCAGTAGTAGTTGCAATTATAGCAAAAGTAGTGGTAGTAGTAGTATTAGTAGTAATAGTAGTAGTATAAGTAGTAGTATAAGTAGTAGTAGTCATAGAATTAGTAGCAGTAGCAGTACTAGCAACTGTAGTAGTCGTAATAATAGTAGCAGTACTAGTTGCAGAAGTAGCGAAAGGAGAAGTTGTATTTGATGTTGTAGCAGCAGTAGTTGGAGAAGTAGCAATAGCAGTAGTAGTAGAAGTCGCTCTTGTAGTTGTAATAGTAGCATAAATAGTACTAGTAGTAGTTGTTGTTATAGTAGTAGTAGTTGTAGTAGTAATAGTAGTAGTAGTTGTTGTTGTTGTAGTAGTTGTAGTAGTAGTAGTTGCAATAGTTGCAAAACTAGTGGTGGTGGTTGCAGTAGTAGTTGTTATAGAAATAGCCATAGTACCTATAGAAGTAGTAGCAGCAGTAGTCATAGTAGCAGTAGTAGTGGCGGTAGTACTTATAGCAACAAAAATAGCCGCAGTAGTAGCAATAGTAGTAGGAGTATTAGTAGTAGTAACTATGGTTGTAGTAGTTGTAGAAGTACAAGTAGTGGTAGTAGTAGTTGATGTTGTAGTAATAGGAGTAGGAGAGGTAATAGTATAGGGAGTAGCAGTAGTAATAGTAGTAGTAGTAGTAGTGGTTGTAGCAGTACTAGCAGAAGTTGCAATATTTGCAATAGTAGTAGCAGTAGTAGCGAAAGTAGCAACAGTAGTAGTAGTCATAGTAGTAGTAGCTGCAGTTGCAGGTACAGTAGTTATTGTAGAAGTAATCGTAGTAGTTATAGTAGTAGTAGTTGTAGTAGTAGTAATAGTAGTAGTAGTAGTAGTTGCAGTAGTAGTAGCAGTAGCAGAAGTAGTTGAAGAAGAAGAAGAAGAAGAAGAAGTAGTAGTAGTAGTAGTAGTAGTAGTAGTACTTGTAGTAGTAGTAGTAGTAGCAGTAGTAGTAGAAGTGGTAGCAGCCATAGTAGTAATAGAAGTAGTAGCAGTAGTAGTAGTAGTATCAATAGTAGTAGCAAAAGTGGTAGTAGTAGTAGAGGTAGTAGCAAGAGTAGTAGTAGTAACAGTAGTAGAAGCAATAGAAGCTATTGTAACACTAGTAAAAGTAGGAATGGTAGTAATTGTAGGAGCAATATTAGCAGTAGTAGGAGTAGCAGTAGTAGCCATAGAAGTATAAGTAGTTATAGTGGTAGTAGCAAGAGTATCTATCGTAGCCGCGGTAGTTGTAGTCGTAGTAGTAGTAGTTGGAGTAGTAGTTGTTGTAGAAGTAGCGGTAGCCGCAGTAATAGTAGTAGTAGTAGTAGCAGCAGCAGCAGCAGCAGTAGTAGTAGTAGTATTCAAAGTACTATTAGTAGAAGCAGTAGTAGTAGTAGTAGTAGTAGTAGTAGTAGCTATAATTATAGGAGTAGTAGCAGTAGTAGAAGGAGTAGTAGCTATAATAGTAGGAGTAGCAGTTGCAGTTGTAGTTGTAGAAGTGGTAGCAGTAACACTAGTAGGAGTATCACTAGGAACAATAATAGTTGTTGTAGCAATAGAAGCAGGAGTATTAGTTGTACTTATAAGCGTAGGAGTAGATGAAATAGTAGCAGTAGTTAGGGTAGTAGGAGCTATAGTAGTAGTAGTGGTAGTAGCAGTAGTTATTGTAGTAGTAATAGCAGCTGCAGTAGTAGTCGTTGAAGTAGCAATAGTTGTAGTTGAAGTACTAGAAGTAGGAGAAGTAGTAGAAGTAGTAGTAGTAGTAGTAGAAATAGTAGTCATAGTAGAAGTAGCAACAGTAGTCGTAGTAATAGCAGTAGTAGTAGTAGCCGCTATAGTCGAAATAGGAGTAGTATTAGTAATAGTAGTAGTAGTAGTAGTAGTACTAGCAGTGGGAGAAGTAGTAGCTGACGTAGTAGTAGTAATAGTTGTTATTGTAGCAGTAGTCGTAGTAGTAGTGGCAGTGGTATGGGTAGTGGTAGCCGCCATAGTAGTAGTAGAAGTAGTAGTAGTAGTAGTTGTTGTATCAACAGTAGTAGTAGAAGTAGTGATAGCAATAGTATTCAGGCGCAGTATTAGTAGTAGTAGTAGAAGTAACAGCTGGAGTAGCAGTAGTAGTAGAAGCTGTAGAAGCAGTTATGGCACTAACAGAATTAGGAGTGGTAGTAATATTAGGAGTAGTGGTAGCCGTAGTAGAAGCATAAGTTGTTGCAGTAGCAGTTGTAGTAGGAGTATCAGTAGTAGCAGTAGTGGTTGTAGTAGTAGTAGTAGTTGGAGTAGTAATAGTAGTAGTAGTAGCGGTAGTAGCAGTAGTAGTAGTAGCATTAGTTGTAGTAGTTGGAGTAGTATTAGAGATAGTAGTAGCAGTAGCAGTCGTAGTAGGAGAAGTAGCAGTAGTAGAAGGAGTAGTAATAATAGTTGTAGGAGTAGTAGTTGCAGTTGTTGTAGTAGAAGTGGTAGTAGCATAAGCAGCAGTAGCAGAAGTATCATTAGTAAAAATAATAGTAGTTGTAGCGGTAGTAGCAGGAGTACTTATTGTTATAGCAGGCGTGGGAGTACAGAAATAGTAGCAATAGTTATCGTAGTAGGGGCAGTAGTGGTAGTAATATCAACAGCAGCAGTAGTTGTAGTAGTATAAGTAGTTGTTGTATTAGGTGCAGTAGTAGTAGTATTAGTAGGAGTTGCAGTAGTAGTTGTTGTTGTTGCAATTATAGCAGTGGTAGCAGTAGTTGTAATGGTGGCAGTAGTAGAAATAGGAGAAGTAGTAGTAGTTATAGTAGTAGTAGTAACAACAGCAGCAGCAGAAGTAGTTACGGTAGTAGTAAAAGTAGTAGTAGAAAAAATAATAGTAGTAGTAGTAGTAGTAGTAGTAATAGAAGTAGCTATAGGAGTAGTAGTTTTAGTTGTATTAGAAGTAGTAGTAGCAGGACTAGTAAGTACTAATAGCAATAGCAGAAGTGGCAGCAGGGGCAGTAGCACTAGTCATAATAGTTGCAATAGTAGTAGCAATAATAGCAGTAGTGGTCGTAGTAGCAGTTGTAGCAGCAGCAATACTAGTGGTGGTAGTAGTAGTAGTAGTTGGGTAAGTAGTAGTAGAATTAGTAGCAGCAGTAGTAGTTGTTGTAGTACTTGAAAATAAAGCAGTAGAAGTTGTATTAGTTGTAGTAGAAGTAGTAGTAGTGGTAGTAGCAATAGTAGTAGCAATAGTCATTGGACTACTAGTAGCATTGGTAATAGTACAATTAGTAGTAGCAGTAGAACTAGTTTTAGTGGTAGTAACAGTAACAGCAATAGGAGTAATATTAGTAGAACCAGTACCAATAGCAGAAGTAGTAGTAGTAGTTATAGTAGTATTTGCAGTAGTAGCAATAGTAGCAGTTGCAAAAGTAGTAGCAATAGTAGCAGCAGCAGTAGTAATAGTAGTAGTAGAAGTTATCGTAGAAGTAGTAGTAATAATAGTATTAGTACTACTACTAGTAGTAGGGGTAGTCATAGTACTAGTAGCAATTGGAATATTAGTTGTAGTAGTAGTAATAGTAGTTGTAGCAGCAGCAGTAGTAGTAGTAGTAGTAATAGGAGTAGTAGAAGTAATAGTGGTAGTAGTAGCAGTAGCAGAAATACAGGCAGCAGTAGTAGTAGTAGCAGTAACAGTAGTAGTAGTAACAGTAGTAGTAGTAGCATAAGTTGTAGTAGTAGTTGTAGTTGTTGTAGTAGTAGTATTCATAGTAGTAGAAGTAGCAAAAGTAGAAGTAGTGGTGATAATAGTTGTAATAGCAGCAGCAGTAGTGTAGTTGTAGTTGTAGTAATAGGAGTAATAGTAGTAGTAGAAGTAGCAGAAGGAGCAGTAGTAATAATAGTAGTACTAGTAGTAGTAGTTGTAGTAGAAGTAGGAGTAGGAGTTATAGTATGAATTGGTGTAGGAGGAGTAGTAGTAGGTGTAGTATTAGGAGTAGTCGTAGCCGTAGTAGTAGTAGTGGGCAGTAGTAGTAGCAGGAGTAGCAGCAATTGTAGTGGTAGTAGCTGTGGTAGTGGCAACGCAGTCGTAGTAGCAGTAGTAGCTTTATCCATTATAGCTGTAATAGTTGTAGTAGTAATAGTAGTAGCAGCAGTATTAGCAGTACTAGCATTAGCAGTAGAAGATGTCAAAGTAGTAGTAGCAGTATTAGTAGTAGCAGCAACTGTAGTAGTAGCAACGGCAGCAGTAGCAGCAATAGTAGTAGCATAACTAGTAGTAGTCATAGTATTTGTAGTAGTAGTAGTATTATTAATATTAGTAGTAGTAGTGTTAGTAATAATAGTGTTGTAGTAGTAGTATTAGTTGTAGTAGGATTTATAGTAGCAGTAGTAGTAGTAGTTGTTGTTTTAGTAGTAGTATGAGAACTAGTAGTAGTAGTTGGAGTAGTGGTAGTAGGGGTAGTAGTAGAAGTAGTAGTAGTAGCAGTAGTTGCAGTAGTGGTTGTACTAGTAGTGGGAGTCAAAGTAGGAGTTATAGTACCAGTCACAATAGAAGCAGTAGTAGTAGTAACAGTAGTTGCAGTAGAAGCTATAATTTTAGTAGCACTATTAGTATCAATAGTAGTAGTAGTCGTAGTAGTAGTCGTAGTAGTAGTAGTAGTAGTAGTAGTAGTAGTAGTAGTAGTAGTAGTAGTAGGAGACGTAGTAGAAGTAGTAGTAGTAGCAGAAGAAGTTGTAGTAGTAGTAGCAGCTATAGTAGTAGTTATAGTAGTAGTTGTTGTAATAGTCACAGTAGTAGCCGCAGTGGTAGTAGTAGCAGTTGTAGCAGTCATAGTAGTCATAGTAGAAGTAGTAGCCGCTGCAATAGTCAGAGAAGTAGTAGTAGAAAGAGTAGTAGTTGTTGTTGTTGTAATAGTAGTAGTAGTAGCAAAACTAGTTGTAGTAGTAGTAGTTGTTGCAACTGTAGTATTATTAGTAGTAGCTATAGTAACAGTAGTAGGAGAAGTCAAAGTTTCAGCTGAAATAGTAGCTGTAATAATCGTAGTATTTTTAGTAGTTGTTGTAATAGTAGTCATAGTAGTAGTTGTAGCAAAAGTAGTAGTACCAGAAGTGGTAGTAGTAGTCATTGTAGCAGTAGTAGTAGTATGAGAAGCAGTATTAGTTGCATTAGTAGTAGTAGTACTTGGAGCAATAATATTAGCAGTTGTGGTAGCAGTAGTTGCAATAGTAGCAGCAGCAGTAGTTGCAGTAGTAGCAATAGTTATATTAGTAGTAGTTGCAGCTATTGCAGCTATAGCACGAGCAGTAGTAGTAGTAGTAGTAGTAGTAGTAGTAGTAGTAGTAGGGGCAGTTGTTGCCGTTGTAGTACTTGCACTATTAGGAGTCAAAGTAGTAGTAGCAATAGAAGTAATCAGAGTAGTGGTAGTAGTAGTAGTAGTAGTTGTTGTTGTTATTGTAGTGGCAGTAGTAGTACTACCAGTAGTATTTGTAGTAGTAGTAGAAGTAATAGTGGAAAACATAATAATAGAAGTAGTAGTAGCAGTAGTAGTAGCAGTAGTAGTAGCAGCAGTCGTAGTAGTAGGAGTAGTAGCAAGAATTGCAAGAGTAGAAGTAGCAGTAGCAGTAGTAGTAGTAGTAGCAGAAGCAGTTATTATAGTAGTAGCAGTAGTAGAAGTAGTGGTAGTTGGAAAAGTAGTAGTTATTGTTATTGTAGGGGAAGTGGAAGTAGCTGTAGTAGTAGTAGTAGTAAAAGTCATAGTTGTAGCAGTAATAGTTATAGTAGTAGTGCTAGCAGTAGCAGTAGTTGTAAAAGTAGTTGATGTAGTAGTAGTAGTTGCAGGAGTAGAGGTTTTAGTAGAACCAATAGTAGTAATAGCAATAGTGACAGAAGCAATATTTGCAGCAGTGGTAGTAGTAGTAGTAATAGTATTAACAGTTGCAATAGTAGCAATAGTAGTAGCAGCAGCAGCAACAATAGTAGTAGTCAAAGAAGTAGTAGTGTAGTTGTAATAGTAGCAGTTGCATTAGTAGAAGTAGGAGGAGAAATAGTAGTAGTATTAGTAGCAACAACAACAACAGCGGTATTAGTAGCTGTAGTAGCAGGAGTAGTGGTAGTCGGAGTAGTAGTAGTAGTATTAGTATCCGCAATAGTAGTAGTAGTAGTAGTAATCGTAAAAGTCGTATTGGTAGCAGTAGTACTCGTAGTAGTAAAGGTCGTAGTAGTAGCAGTAGTATTTATGGTAGTAGTAGTAGCAGTAGCGGTAGATGTAATAGTAGTTGTAGTAGTAGTAGTAGTAGTTGCAGTAGCACTTGTAGTAATAGTAGTAGTAGCAAAAGAAATATTTATAGTAGTGGTAGTAGTGGTAGTAATAGTATTAGCAGTAGCGTTAGTAGTAGTAGTAGTAGTAGTAGAAGCAGTCGAAGGAGTAACAATGTAGTAGACATAGTAGCAGTAGCATTAGTAGTTGTAGGAGGAGAAATAGTAGTAGTATTAGTAGCAACATCAACAACAACATCATTAGTAGTAGTAGTAGCAACAACAATAAAAGTAGTAGTAGTTGTGGTAGTATGAGTAGTAGCAGCAGTAGTAGTAGTAGTACAAGTAGCAGTAGTAGTACCAGTAATAGTAGCAGCAGCAGTAGCATTAGTATTACAAGTAGCAGTAGTAGTACCAATAATAGTAGCAGCAGTAGTAGTAGTAGTAGTAGGAGCAGTAGTAATAGTAGTAGTAGCAAGAGTAGTAACAGTCACACTAGTAGTAGTTGTAGTAGTGGTAGTAGTAGCAGTAGTTGTAGTTGTAGCAGTAGTAGCAATAGTAGCAACAGTCGTATTAGTAGAAGTAGGAGAAATTGTAGGAGTAGCAGTAGTAGTAGAAGTAGTTGCAGCAGTAGTAATAGTACTAGGAGTTGTAGTATTAGCAGCAGTAGGAGAAGTAGCAGGAGTAGTTCTATTAATGGCAGTAGCAGCAACAGCAGCTGCCGCAGAAGTAGAAGTTGTAATAGTAGTAGTTGTTGTAGTTGTTGTTGTTGCAATAGCAGCAGCGGTAATCATTGTAGTAGTAGCAGTCGCGGTAGCAGTAGTTGTTGTTGTAGTAGTTGTAGCCCATTAGTAGGAGCAACAACAATAGCAACAGTAGTAGTAGTAGCAGTTGGAGGAGAAGTATTAGTAGAAATAGTGGTAGTAGTAGGAGAAGCAGTAGTAGTAGCAAAAGCAAAAGAAATAGCTATAGTTGTACTAGTAGTAGTACTAGTAGTTGTTATTGTTGTAATAGTCATCATGGTAGTAGTAGTAGTAGAAGTAGTAGTAGTAGTAGTAGTAGTAGTAGTAGTAGTAGTAGAAGTAGTAGTAGCAAAAGTAGCAGTTGTAGAAGTAGTAGTAGGAATAGTAGTAGTAGTAATAGTAGTAGCAGTAGTAGCAATAGCAGCAATAGTAGTAGTATTAGTCATAGTAGTAGGAGGAGTGGTAGTTGCAGTAGTGGAAGTAGTAGTAGTCATAGTCGCAGAAGTTGTAGAAGTAGAAGTAGTAGTAACAATAGTAATAGTATTAGCAGAAGAAGTCGCAATAGCAGTAGAAGTAACAGTAGTAGTAGCAGTAGCAATTGTTGTTGTAGCAGCTATAGTAGTAGGAGGAGGAGAAGTCATAGTAGTAGTAGTGGCAGTAGTTGTAGTAGTAGTAGAAGAAGTAGTAGTAGTAGTATTAGTAGTAGTAGTAGTAGATGGAGCAGTAGTAGTAGCAATTGTAACTATTGCAGTAGAAGTCGTAGAAATAGTAGAAGTCGTAGTATGATTAGTAGTTATTGCTGTAATAGTAGTAGTAGTATTAGGATTAGTAGTAGTAATAGTAGCAGTGGCAGCAACAATAGTAGTTGTAGTAGTAGTAGCAGCAACTAGAGTAATAGAGGTCATAGTAGCAGTAGTAATAGTAGTAGAAGGAGTAGCAGTAGCAATAGTAGTAGTAGCCATAGTAGTAGCAGTAGCTATAGTAGAAGTAGCAGTAGTAGTAGCCGTAGTTGCAACAGTAGCTATAGTAGAAGTAGTAGTAGTAGTAGCAGTTGAAGTAGCACTAGTTGTAGTTATAGTAGTCACAGTAGCAGCAACAGCAATAGTAGTAGGTGAAGTAGTAGTAGTTGTTATTGTAGGAGAAGTAGTCGTAGTACAAGTTGTTGTAGTAGTAGTTATAATCATAGTACTAGTAGTAGCAGTAGTTGTATAAGTAGTTATAGTAGTGACTATAGCAATAGTAGCAGTGGTAGTAGTAATAGTAGCAATAGAAGCATTTGTAGCTACATTAGTTGTAAGTAGTAGTAACAATAGTACCAGTAGTAGCAGTAGTAGCAGTAATAGTGCTAGAAGTAGCAGCTGCAGCAGCAGCAGTAGCAATAGCAGTAGTAGCAGGAGAAGTCGTAGTAGTAGTAGTAGTGGTAGTGACAACAATAACAATAACAGTAGTAGTAGTAGTTGCAGTAGTAACAACAATAGTAGCAGTAGTATTGATAGGAGTATTAGTAGTGGTCTTACTAGCCATAGTAGTAGTAGTAGTAGGAGGAGGACGAGGAGGAGTAGTTGTTGCAGTAGAAGTAGTAGTAGTAGGAGTAGTTGTAGTAGCAGTAGTAGAAGAAGAAGTAGTAGTAGTAGCAATAGTAGCTGTAGTAGTAGTAGTAGTAGTAGTAGTAGTAGTAGTAGTAGTAGTAGTTGTAGTAGTAGTAGTAGTAGTAGTAGTAGTAGTAGTAGTAGTAGTAGTAGCAGTAGCAGTAGTAGTAGCAGTGGCAGTAGTAGTAGCAGTAGTAGTAGTAGAAGCAGTAGTAGCTACCTTTGAAAAAGTAGCAGTTGTATAAGTCGTTGTGGTCGTAGTAGTAGAAGTAGTAGTAGTAGTAGTTTCAGTAGTATTAAGAGGAGTAGTAGTAGTAGTAGTAGTAGTAGTAGTAACCGTTGTAGCAGTAATGGTAGCAGTAGTAGCAAAAGTAGTAGTAGTTGGACAAGTAGTAGTTGTAGCAGAAGTAGTTGTAGTAGTTGAAGCGGTGGTGGTAGTACTTGTAGTAGTAGTAGAGTAGCAATAGCAAGCAGCAGCAGTAGTACTTGGTGTAGTAGTAAGTAGTGTTAGTAGCTTCAGAAATAATAGCAGTAGGAGTAGTGGTAACAATTGTAGTACTAGGAGCAGCAGTAGTAGTGAAAGTTGTAGTAGCAGTGCAATAGTAGTTGTAGTAGCAGTTGTAGTAGCGATAGTATTGGCAATAGCAGCTACAGCAGTAACAGTGGCAATAGTAGCATTTGTAGTAATAGTAGTTGAAGAAGTAGCTATAACGAAAGTTGTTGTAGAAGTAGTACTATTAACAAAGGTAGTTGTGGTAGTAGCAGTAGTCGTAGTAGTAGTAGCAGTAGCATCAGCATCAGCAGAAGTAGTAGTCATAATAGTCGTAGTAGTAGTAGTATTAGTAGCCGCAGTAGTGGTAGTGGTAGTCGTAGTAGAAGCAGTAGCAGTTGTAGTAGTAGTAGTAGTACCAGAAGTTGAAGTAGTATTAGTTGTAGCAGTAGCAATGATAGTAGTAATAGTAGTGGGAGAAGTAGTAGTAGCAGTAGTAGTAGTAAGAATAGTAGTAGCAGCAGAAGTAGCAGCAGCAGCAGTAATAGTAGTAGTACTAGTACTAAAAGTTGCAATAGTAGTAGTAGTAGTAGTGTAATTGGTGTAGTAGTAGTAGTAATAGTAGTCCTAGCAATAGTAGCAGTAGTAGTTGCGGTTGTAGTAGTTCTATTAATAGTAGTAGTCGGAGAACAAGTAGTAGTTGCGGTAGCAATAGTAGTAGTAGTAGCGGTAGTAGTAGTAGAATTAGATGTTGTGGTGGCAAGTTGTAGTAGTAGTAGAAGCAGCAGTAGCTGCAACCGTGGCTATAGTAATAGTAATAGTAGTAGTAGTAGTAACAGTAGCTATTGCAGCATATGTAGCAGTGGTAGTTAGTATAGGAGTAGTAGTGGTAGTAGTGGTAGTAGTAGCTGTAGTAGTAGTACTAGTAGTAGTAATAGTAGTAGTAGTAGCATTAGTAGTAGTAGTAGTAGTAGTAGTAATAATGGTAGTAGTAGTAGTGGCAGTCGTAGTAGCAGTAGCTGTAATAGCAATAGTAGTTATACTAGTATAAGAAGTAGTTGGTGTAGTAGTAGTAGTAGAAATAGTAGTGGTAGGAGTAGTACCTGTAGCAATAGTAGTAGGAGTAGCAGCTACCATAGTAGTTGTAGTAGTAGCGGTAGTGGTAGTAGTAGCAGTAGCTGTCGGAGTAGGTGTTGTACTAGTAGCAGCAATAGTAGTAGTAATAGTTATAATAATGGTAGTAGTAGCAATTGTATTGGTAGCAGTAGCATTAGTAGAAGTAGCAGTTGTAGTAGTAGTTGTAGTAGTAGTAGTAGAAGTTGTAGTATTTAGTTGTGGTAGTAGTAGTAGTAGCAATTGTTCTAGTAGGGGGAGTAGTATTAGTTGTTGTAGTAGCAGTAGTGCTAATAGTAGCAATAGTAGCAATACTAGTAGTGGCAATAGTATTAGTGGCAGTGCTAGGAGCAATGATAGGAGTAGGACTAGTAATAGGATTAGTTATTATGATAATAGTTGCTATTGTGGTTGTAGGAGGAGTTATACTAGTAGAAGTAATGGTAGTAGTACAAGTAATGGTAGCAGTAGTAGCAGTGGTAGTAGGCAAAGCATTAATAGCAGTAGCAGTAGTAGAAGTTGTAGTAGTAGTAGTAGCAGTAGTAGCAGTAGTTGTAGTAGGAGTAGTACTAGTAACATAGTAGTTGTAGTAATAGTAGAAATAGCAGCAACTGCAGTAGTAGTTGTAGTATTAGTAGTAGTAGTAGTAGTAGCAGCAGCAGCTGTGGTGGTTGCAGCCATAGTAGTAGCAGTAGAAGTAGCAGTAGTAGTAGTAGCATCAATAGTAGTAGTAGTTGTTGTTGTAGCAGTGGTAGTATTAATAGCCGCAGCAGTAGTTATAGTAGTAGTAATATTAGTAGTAGTAGGAGTAGCAGCAGGAGTAGTTGCAATAGTAGCCGAATGAATTGCAGTAGTATTAACTGTAGGAGTAGTCGTACTAGCATTAGTTGTAAAACGAGTTGTTGTAGGAATAGTTGTAGTAGCAGTAGTAGCAGAAATAGCAGTAGCAATAGTAGCAATAGTAGCAATAGTAGCAGTTATACGAGTAGTACTAGAAGAACAATTAGTAGTAGAAGTTGTAGCAGTTGTTCTTTTTGTTGTAGTACAAGTAGTTGTAGTAGTATTAGCAATAGTAGTTGGGGTACTTGTAGTAAGAGTTGTAGTAGCAGTAGCAGTAGTGGCAGTAGCAGTAATAGTAGTTATAGTAGTAGTAATAGTAGTAGCAGTAGTAGCAGTAGTAGTAGTAGTAGCAGTTGCAGCAGAAGCAATAATAGCAGCAGTAGTAGTAGTAGTAGTAGTCGTAGTGTTAGTAGTAGATGTAGTAGTAGTAGTAGTAATAGGTGCAGTTGTAGTCAGACTAGGGTTAGGAGTAGGATTAGCAGTGGGAGTGGGAATAAAAGTAGTAATAGCAGTAGTAGTAGTAGTAGGAGCAGTAATGGTGGTCGGAGTAGCAGTGATAGTAGATGCAGTAGTAGTAGTAGTAGTGATTGGAATAGTCATGGTAGTAGTAGTAGTGGTAGTAGTAGTAGTTGTTGTTGTTGTAGTAGTAGTAGTAGCATGTAGTAGCAATAGTAGTGATAGTAGTAGTAGTAGTAATAGTAATAGTAGTAGAAGCAATAGTTGTATTAGTAGCTGGAGCAGTAATGGTAGTAGCACTAGTAGTAGTAATAGTAGAAGCAGTAGTGGTAGTAGTATTAGTAGTAGCAGAAGAAATAAAACCAGTAGTAGTAGGGGGAGTAGTAGCAACTATAATAACAGTTGTAGTAGTGGTAGTTATAGCAGTAATAGCATTAGTAGAAGTAGAAGTAGTAGTAGGTGGTGTAGTAGTAGTAGAAGTAGTAGAAGCATAGTGAAGTAATAGTAGCAATATTAGGAGTAGTAGCAGCAGCAGCAGTAGTAGTAGTAGAAGCAGCTGTTGTAGTTATGGTAGTAGTAGTAGTGGCAGTAGTTGTTGTTGTTGTAGTAGTTGTAGTAGTAGTAGCAGCTAGAGCAATAGCAGTTGCAATAGTAGTAGTGGATGTTGTTGTAGTAGGAAGAGTAGTAGTAATAGTAGTTGTAGCAGCAGTAGTAGTAGTAGTAGCATTAGTAGCAGTAGTAGCAAAAGTGTCAGTAGTTATAGTAGTAGCAGTAATAGTAGCAGCCACGGTAGTACTAGGAGGAGTAGTAGGAGTATTAGTAGTAGTAGCAGTCGTTGTAGTAATTAGTAGTAGTGCTAGTAGTGGTAGTCATCGTTAGTAGTAGTAGTTGTAGTAGGAGTAGTAGTAAGTAGTAGTAGTTGTTGTTGTTGTTGTTGTGAGTAATAGTGTCAGTAGTAGTAGTTGTTGTAGTAATAGAGGTAATAGCAGCAGCAGCAGTAGTAGTTGGAGTTGGAGTAGTTGTTGTTGTTGTTGTTGTTATTGTGAGTAATAGTACTAGTAGTAGTAGTAGTTGTTGTGAGTAATAGTACCTCTAGTAGTTGTTGTGGTATTAGAGGTAATAGTAGCGGCAGTAGTAGTAATTGGAGTAGTCAGTGTAGTAGTAGTAGTAATTGTTGTAGTAGTAGTTGTTGTTGTTGTAGTAGCGTTAGCAGTAGTAGTTGTTGTTGTTGTTGTAGTAGCGTTAGCAGTAGTAGTAGTGGCAAAAGCAAAAGCAGTAGTAGTTGTCGCTGTAGAAGTAGTAGTAGTAATAGCAATAGTAACAGTAGCAGCAGTAGTAGCTGTAGTAGTCGAAGCAATAGTAGTAATAGTAGAAGTAGTAGTTGCTGTAGTAGCTGTAATAGTAGTAGTAGTAGCAGTAATGGTAGCAGCAGTAGTAGCAGTACTAGTAGAAGTAGTAGCAGTAGCAGTAGTAGTTGCAGTTGCGGCAATAGTAGTAATAGTTGTAGTGTAGTAGTAGTAGTAGTAGTATTTGTTGTTGTTGTCATAGTAGTATTAGTAGTAGCAATAGTAATTGTTGTTGTGTTGTAGGCGGTAGTAGTGGCGGTGGTAGTAGTGGCGTAGTAGTTGCAGAAGTGGCAGTAGTTGTAGTAGCAGTAGTAGTAGTAGTAGTAATAATGGTAGTAGTAGTAGTAATAGTTGTAGTAGCAGTAGTAATAGTAGAAGTTGTAGTGATAGGAGTAGTAGAAGTAATAGGAATAGTAGTGGTAGTAGTAGTAGCAGCAACAGTTGTAATAATAGCTGAAGTAGTTGTTGGAGGAGTATTAGCAGTAGTAAGAGCAGTAGTAGTAGTAGTAGCAGTGGTAGTCGTAGTAGTATCAGTGGTGGTAGCAATATTTGTAGTAGTAGTTGTTGTTGCAGTAGTAGTACTATCAGTAGCAAAAGTAGTAGTAGTAGTAGCAGTAGTAGCAATAGTTGTTGAAGTGGTAGTAGTATTAGTAATATTTGTCATAATAGAAGCTGTTGTTGTAGTAGTAGTAGTAGTAGTCATAGTAGTATTAGTAGTAGTAGAAGTTGCTGTAGTTGTAATAGTAGTAGCTGTAGCAATTGTTGTAGTGGGAGGAGTAGGAGTAGTAGTTGCAATTATAGTAGTAGAGGTTGTAGAAATAGTAGTAGCAGTAGTAGTAGCAGTAGCTGTAGTAGTAATAGCAGTTGTTGTTGTAGCGGAGTAGTACCAGTAGTAATGCTAGTAGTAGTAGGAGTAGTACCAGTAGTAATGCTAGTAGTAGTAGGAGGAGCAGTAGAAGCAATCGTAGTAGGAATAGTTGCAATACTTGCAAGAGAGGTAGTAGTAGTTGTAGTATTAGTAGTAGTAACATTAGCCGTAGTTCCAGTAGTTGTTGTAGTTGTACTATATTACTAGTAGTAGTACTGTAGTAGTAGCAGTGGTCATAGCAGTATTAGTGGCAGCGGTCGTAGTAGAAGTGGCAATGGCAGTAGTAGTAGTAGCAGTAGTAGCAGCAATAGTTGTTGTTCTCCTACTAGTAGTAGTAGTAACAGAAGTAGTAGTAGGAGTAGCAGCAGGAGTAGTTTTAGTATTAATAGTAGTAGTGGTAGTACTAGTAGTAGTAGTTGTTGTTGTTATTGTTGTAGTAGTAGTATCAGTAGTATTTGTTGTAGTAGTAGTAGTAGTAGCAGTAGTAATAACAGTAGAAGTAGTAGCAGTATCAGAAGTATTAGCTGTAGTAGTAAGAGTAGTAATAGAAATAGCAGCAATAGTAGAAGTAGTAGTAGTAGTATTAGTAGTAACCGTCGTAGTAGTAGTGGTAGTAGTAGTAGTAGCAGTAGCAGTAGTAGCAATAGCAGTTGCGGTAGTACTAGCAGTAGCAGTTGTGATAGTAGTAGTGTCAGCACAAATAGTATCAATTGCAATAGTAGTGGCAGTAGTGGCAGTGGTAGTAGTAGCAATAGTAGCAGCAGTGGTAGTAATAGTAACAGTAGTAGTAGCAATAACGGCAGTAATAGTAGTAATAGTAGGGGTAGTAGCAGTAGTAGTAGTTGTAGCGGTAGTGGTAGTTATAACAGTACTAGTGGTATTAATAGTAGTAGTAGTACTAGTAGCAGTTGTAGTAGTAGTAGTGGTAGTAGTAGTTCTAGAAGTATTAGTAGTAGTCGTAGTACTGGTAGTAGTAGTAGCTGAAGTCGTAGTAGTTGTAGTAGTAGTAGGAGGAGTAGGGGTAGAAGTAGGAATAGTTGTAGGGGCAGTAGTCGGTGCAGTAGTAGTAGTAGAAGCAACGGCAGCAGTAGTTGTGGTAGTAATTGCAGTAGGAGTAGTAGTAGTTGTTGTTGTAATAGTAGTTTTAATAGCATTAGAAGTAGTAGTATCAGTAGTAGCAGTAATAATAGTAGCAACATTAATAGTAGTAGTAGTAGTAGTGTTAGTAGTATTAGCGACAACAATAGCAGTAGTAGTAGTAGTAGTCGCAACGGTAGTAATCGTAGTAGTGGCACAAGTAGTAGTAGAGTAGTAGTAGTAGTTCTTGTTGTTGTTGTTGTTGTAGTACTAGTAGTAGTAGTTGTAGGAGGAGTTGTAGTAGGAGTAGGGGTTGGTGTAGTAGTGGTAGTAATAATAGTAGTAGTAGTAGTAGGAGTGGTAGTTGTAGTAATGGAAACAGCAGTTGTAGCAGTTGTAGTAATGGTAGTTGCGGTAGTTGAAGTAGTCGCAGTAGTAGTAGTGGTAGCAGTAGTTGCAGTAGCAGTAGTAGTAGCTAGAGTAGTAGTGACAGTAGTAGTAGAAGTTGGAGAAGCAATAGTAGTAGTTGTAGTTGTTATAGTAGTAGTAGTTGTTGTTGTTGTAGTAGTAGCCGTAGTAGCATTAATAGTACAAGTAGTAGTGTGGTGGTAGTAGTAGTAATAGTATTACTAGTTGTTATAGTAGTAGTTGCAGAAGTAGTAGTAGAAGTAGCAATAGTAGCAGTTGGAGGAGAAGGAGTAGTAGTAGTAGCAGCAGTAGCAGTTGGAGGAGAAGGAGTAGTAGTAGTAGCAGTAATAGTAGCAAAAGTAGTTGTAGTTGGAGGAGGAGTAGTAGTAGTAGTAGCAGCAGTAGCAGTAGTAGCTGTAGTAGTAGTAGCAGTAGTAGTGGCAGTAGTAGTAGTAGTTGTAGAAGTAGTAGTCGTAGCATTTGTATTAGCAAAAGTAGTAGTAGTAGGAGAAGTAATAGTAGTAACAATAGCAGTAGTAGTACTAGCAGTAGTAGTTGTAGAAATAGTAGCTGTTGGAGATGTAGCAATGGTAGCAGTAGTAGTCATAGTAGCATATGTAGGAGTAGTAGTAGTTCTTGTTGTAGTACTAGTAGCAATAGGAGTAACAGTAGTAGTAATTGTGGTGGTAGTTGTAGTAGTAGCAGTAGTAGCTAAAGTAGCTATAGTTATAGTAGTAGTAGAAGTAGTAGGAGTAGTAGCAACAATAGCTGCAATAGTAGTGGTAGCGATAGTACTAGTAGTAGGAGCTGCAGAAGTAGGAGTAGTAGTTGTAGATATAGGAGTAGCAGCAGCAGCAGCAGTAGTAGTAGTAGTAGGAGTGGTAGTAGATGCGGTATCAGTAGTAGCAGCAGTAGTCGTAGTAGTAGTAGCAATAGTAGCAGGAGTAGAAGTTGCAATATTAGCAGTCGAAGTAGTAGAAGTAGTAGTAGTATCAAGAGTATCCTGTGTAAAACTCATAGTAGTAGTAGCAGTAGTAGTAGTAGTAGTAGCAGCAGCAGTTATACGAGTAGTAGATGTAGTAATAGTTGTAGTGGAAGTATTCGAAGGAGTAACAGAAGCAGTAGTTGTAGCAGCAACAATAGTTACAGTAGTAGGAGTACTAGTAGAAGTTTGAGCAGTAGCATTAGTATTTATTGAAGCAGTAGAATTAGTATTTATTGAAGCAGTAGCATTAATAGTAGTAGTGGCAGAAGTTGTAGAAGGAGTAGTAGTAGTGGAAGAAGTTGCAGAAGGAGTAGAAGTAGTTGGAGTGTAGCAGCAACAGTAGAAGCAGTAGCAGTAGTAATTGTAGTAGTAGTAGCAGTTGTAGCCGTTGTAGTAGTAGTAGTAGTAGTAGTTGAAGCCGTAGCGGAAGTAGTAGCAGTAGTATTAGTAGCAATAGTTGTACTAATAGGAGAAGGAACAATAGTAGTAGAAGCAGCAGCCTTAGCAGTAACAGTAGTAGTAGTAGTAGTGGTGGTGCAAGTAGTTGAAGTAGTATTAGGAGAACTAGTAGCAGTAGTTGAAGTAGTAGTAGCATTAGTGTAGTCATAGTAGTAGTAGGAGGAGGTGGAGGAGGAGGAGTAGTAGTAGGACCAACAGTAGCAGCAGCAGTAGTAGCGGTAGTAGTAGTGGAAGTTGGAATAGTATCAGTAGTAGACGTTGGGGTAGTAGTGATAGTAGTAGTAGTATCAAAATTAGTAGTAGTTGTAGTAGCAATAGTAGTTGTAGCATAAGTAGCAGCAGTTGAAGTGGTTGTAGTAGTAGTAGCAGTAGTAGTCGTAGCAATAGTTGTAGCAGTAGTAGTAGTAATAGTAGAAGCATTAGTAGTTGCAGTTGTAGTAGTTGTAGCAGTAGTAGCTTTAGAAGTAATAGTAGGAGGAGGAGGAGTAGTAGAAGTAAGAATAGGAGCAATAGAAGTAGCGGTAGTAGTAGTATTAGGTGAAGTAGTAATAGTAGTAGTGTTGTAGAAGTACCAGTGGTAGTAGTAGTGGTTGTAGCAATAGAAGTAGCGGTAGGAGTAGTAGTAGTGGAAATAGTAGCAGTAGCATAGGAGTAGTAGTAGCAGTCAGAGTAGTATTAGTAGTAGCCGGAGTAGTTGCAGGAATAGTAGTAGTGGGAGTAGTAGCCGTAATAGTAGCTGTTGTCGCAGTTGTAGCAGTGGTAGTATCAGTAGTAATAGTCGGGGTAGTAGTGGCAGAAGTAGTAGTAGCAGAAGTAGCAGAAGTAGTACTAGTATTAGTTGTACTAGTAGTAGCAGTAGCAGTCGTCGCAGTTGTAGTTGTTGTAGCAGTAACAGTAGTTGTAGTAGCAGTTGTAGTAATAGTAGTCTAGTAGTATGAGAAGTAGTCATAGCAGCAGTAGCAATAGTAGTAGTAGCGACAGCAGAAGCAACAGTAGTAGTAGTAATAGCAACAGCAGCAGCAGCAGCAGCAGTAGTAGCAGTAGCAGTAGTAGCAGTAGTAACAGTAGTAGTTGTAGTAGTAGTTGTAGCAGTTGTAGCAGGGGTAGCAATAGTAGTAATAGTTGTTGTTGTTTTTGTTTTCTTACTACTACTACTAGTAGTAGTAGTACCTACAGTAGTAGTTGTAGCAGTCATAGCATTAGTAGCAGTAGTACCCATAATAGCAGTAGTAGAAGCAGTACCAGTCGTAGTAGTAATAGCTATTGTAGTAGAATTAGTAGTAGTAGTAGTAATAGTAGTAGAAGTAGTAGCAGGAGTAGTGGCAGTAGTAGGAGCAGTAGCTGTCCTAGTAGTAGTAGTAGCCATAGTAGCTGTCGTAGTAGTAGTAGTATTATAGTAGTAGTGGCAGTTGTACAAGGAGTAGTAATAGAAGTAGTTGTAGTAGTCAAAGTAGTGCAAGTTACACTAGGAGCAGTAGAAGTACAATAAGTTTTCGTAGTATTAGTAGCAATAGTAGTAAGAGCGGACAGGAGGAGGACTAGCGGTAGTAGTAGTAGTGGTAGTAATAGTAGTAGTAGTAGTAGTAGTAGTAGTAGTAGTAGTAGTAGCGATAGTTGCAGTTGTAGTAGCAGTAGAAGTAGTTGCAGTAGTATTAGTAATAGCATTAGTGACGGAAGTAGCAGTTGAAGTAGCAGTAGTACTAGTAGTAGTAGAAGTACCAGTAGTAGCGGTAGTTGTTGTCCAGGTCATAGTAGTAGGAGAAGTAGTAGTAGTAGTAGTATTTCCAATAATAGTTGCAGCAGCAATAGCAGAAGTAGCAGCAATAATAGTAGTAGTAGTAGTAATAGCAGTAATAGCAAAAGTAACAGTTGTAGTAGCAATAGTAGCAGTAGTACCAATAGTAGTAATAGTAATAGTAGTAGCAGTAGCAGTAGTTGGAGTAATTGTACCATTCATAATAGCAATATTAGTTGATGTTGCTGAAGTTCTAGAAGCATTAGTTGGAGTAGTAGTAGCAGCTGTAGTAGTTGGAGAAGTAGTAGTCACAATTGTAGCAGCAGTTCTAATAGTTGTTGTCGTAGTAGTTGCAGTAGTAGCATTTGTTGTAGTAGTAGCATTAATAGTAGTATGAATAGTAGCACTAGTAGTAGCAATAGCAGCACCAGTAGTAGCTGTTGTAGTAGTAAGAGTAGTAGCAGTGTTAGTAGGAGTAGTAGTAGTATTTGCAGCAGCAGCAGTAGTAGTAGTAGTAGTTGGAGTAACAGCAGTAGTAGCAGTAGTAGTTATAGTAGGAGTAGTAGTGCCATTAGTAGTAGCAGTTGTTGTTGTTGTTGTCGTAGTAGCAGCAACAACAGTATGAGCAGTATTAGCAGCTGTAGAGGCAGTTGAAGTAGTAGCAGCAGCAATAGCAACAACAGTGGTTGTAGTAGTAGTAGTGGTGGTGGAGTAAGTAGTAGCAGCAGCAGTAGTAGTAGCAGTAGGAGTAGCAAATGTAGTAGTACTACTAGCAATAGTAGTCGTAGTAGTAGTAGTAGTTGTGTTAGTAGTAGTAGCAGCAGCAACAGAAACAGTAAGAGCAGTAGTAGAAGCAGTAGGAGTGTTAGTAGCAGTAGAACAAGCTGTAGTAGTAGTAGCAGTAGTACTATTACCTATAGGAGGAGGAGGAGTCGTAGTAGTAGTTATACCAGTTGTAGTACATGTAGTAGTAGTAGCAGTAGTAATAGTAGTAGTAGTTGTAGTAATAGCAGCAGTAGTAGTCGAAGTAGTAGCAGAAGTAGTAGTAGTAATAGCGGTTGTAGTAGTAGTCGTAGTAGCAGTAGTAGTAGCTATAGTGGTAGCAATAGGAGAAGTAGTAGTAGTTGCAGTAGTCGTAGTAGTAGTCATAGTAGCTGTAGTAATAGTAGTAGCAGTAGTAGTAGCAGTAGTAGTAGCAGTAGTAGTTGTATTAGTGGTAGTCGCTGTTGTAGCAGTAGTAGTAGTCGCAGTAGTCGCAGTAGTAGTCGCAGTAGTCGTAGTAGTAGTAGTAGTAGTAGCAGTAGCAGTAGTAGTAGTAGTAGCAAGACTAGTAGTAGTAATTGCAATAGTAGTAGTTGTGGCAGCAAGAGTAGTAGTAGCCGTAGTTATATTAGTAGTAGTATCAGAAGTAGTAGTAGTAGTAGTAGCAGTAGTTATTATTGTAGTAGGTGTAGTATTAGTAGTAGTAGTAGCAGCAGCAGCAGTAGTAGTAGTAGAAGTAGTAATCATTGCAACTGAAGATGCTATAGTAGTAGTAGTTTAGTAGAAGTAGTGGAAGAAGTAGTAGAAGTAGTAGTAGAAATAGTAGTAGCAGTAGTAGCAGCAGTAGTAGAAATGGTAATAGATGTATGAGTAGTAATAGTAGCAGCAGTAGTAGTAATAGTAGTAGGAGTAATAGCAGTAGTAGTTGTTGTAGCAGTAGTAGGAGTAGTAGTACCATTAGAAGTAGCAGTCGTTGTAGTAGGTGTTCTAGTAGCAGTAGCAGTAGTAGTAGTAGTCATAACAGTTGCAGTAGTTGTAGAAGTTATAGTTGCAATAATAGTGGTAGGAGTAGCAGTAGTAGTAGCCGCAGCACAAGCAGTAGAAGCAGCAGCTGTTGTTACATTTGTAGTAGTAGAAGTCTTAGCAATAGCAACAGTAGCATTAGATGTAGCAGTAGTAGTAATTGTAGTAGGAGTAGTAGTATTAGTGTTGGTAGTAGTAGTAGTAGTAGTAGTAGTAGTAGTAGAACTAGGAGTAGTAGCATCAACAGCAATAGTACCAGTAGTAGCATTATTAGTAGTAGTAGAAGCAATTGTAGTAGTTATAGCAGTAGTACTAAAAGTTTTGGGAGTAGTAGTAGTAGTGGTAGGAGTGGTAACAGTAGTAGTTGTTGTTATTGTAGTAGTTATTACAGTAGTAGTGGTAGATCTAGTAGAAGTAGTAGTACTAGTAGTAGTAGTAGTACTAGTAGAAGTAGTAGTAGTAGTTGTAGCAGAAGTAGTACCCATAGTTCTAGTATTGGTAATAGTAGACGCAGTAGTAGTAGTAGTAGTAGGTGAAGCAGTAATAGATGTTGTAGTAGTAGTAGCAGCAGCAGCAACAACAACAGCAGTAGTAGCAGTAGTAGCAACAGCATAGTAGTTATTGTAGTTATGCTGGAAGCAACAGTAGCTGTTGTAGTAGTAATAGTCGTATTATTATTAGTACTAGTAGTAGTAGTAGTAGTATTAGTATTTGTAGTAGTTGTAGGAGTAGTAGTAGTAGTTATTGTTGTTGTCGTAGCAATAGTAGTAGAAGTTGGAGTAGTTGTAGCAGGAGTAGTGGTAGTTGGAGTAGTGGTAGTATTAGCAGTAGTAGTAAATGAAGTATTACTAGTAGTTGTAGCAGTAGCAGTAGTATTAGTAGTAGTTGTAGTCGTAGTAGAGCCGGTAGTACCAGTAGTAGTAGTCGTAGTCAGACATGTAGTAGTAGTAGTATTAGTAGCCATAATAGTAGTAGTAGTACAAGCAATAGTAGGAGCATTACTAGTGCCTGTAGTAGCAGTAGTTGTTGTTGCAGCAGTAGTAGTAGTAGTAGAAGTAATAGTAGTGCCAATAGTAGTAACAGTAGGGGCAGTTGTAGAAGCAATAGTAGCAACAACAGCAAAAGTAGCAGCAGCAGTAGCAGTAGTAGCAGTAGTAGTAGCAGCAGTAGTAGCAGCAGTAGAAGTCATAGTAGTAGCAGTAGCAGTAGTAGTAGTAGTAGTACTGGTAGTACTAATAGTAGTAGTAGAAGTAGTAGTAGTGGTGGTAGAAGTCGTAGTAGTAGTGGTAGCATTTGAAGCCGTAGTAGCAGAAAAAGTAGTAGTAGCGGTAGAAGTACTAGTTGTAGCAGTAGTATTCGTATTAGTAGAAGTACTAGTAGTAGTAGTGGTAGAAGCAATAGTTGTAGTTGCATTAGTAGTATTAGTGGTAGAAGTGGTAGTTGTAGTCGCATTAGTAGTAGTAGTTGGACTAATAGTAGTTGTAGTAGAAGTAGTATTAGTAGTAGATGCTATAGTAGTAATAGCAGTAGCAGTAGCAGTAGCAGTGGTTGTAGCAATAGCTATAGTAGGAGTTGTAATAGCAGTAGTAGTAGCAGTAGCAGTAGCAGTAGTTGTACCAATAGCTATAGTAGGAGTTGTAATAGTAGCTGTAGTAGCAGTAGTAGTAGCAGTAGTTGTAGCAATAGCTATAGTAGGAGTTGTAATAGTAGCAGTAGTTGTTGTTGTTATTGCAGTAGGGGTTGTAGTTGTAGCAATAACGGCAACAGAAGTAGTAGTAGTTGTGGTGGTGGTAGTAGAAGCAATAGCCACAACTGTTATAGTCGTAGTAGTAGTAGTAGCAGTGGTTGTAGTAGTTGTTGTAGTTGTAGTAGTAGTCGTAGTAGTAGTAGCAGTAGTAGTTGCAAAAGTAGTGGCCATAGTTCTAGTAGTAGTTGTTATAGAAGTAGTAACAGTAGTAGTGGCAGAAGTAGTACTAGCCATAGTAGTCGTAGTAGCTGTAGTAGTAGTAGTTGTTGTACTAGCACCAATACCAGCAACAGCTGCAGATGCAGTAGTAATAATAGTTGTAGTTGTAGTTGTAGTTGTGGTAGTAGCAGCATTAGATGCAATAGTAGAAATAGTAGCATTATTATTAGCAGTCGTAGCAGTAGTATCAGTCGTAGTAGTAATAATAGTAGTAGTAGTAGTAATAGTAGTCAGACAAGTACTAGCAGTAGAAGTATTAGTAGCCGCCATAGCAATAGTAGTAGAAGCAGTAGTAGAAGTTGTAGTAGTGCCCGTAGTTGCGGTAGTAGTAGTAGCAGTAGTAGCAGCAGCAATAGTAGTAGCAGCAGTAGTAGCAACAAAAGTAGTAATAGTAGAAGTAGTGGATGTAGTAGTAGAAGCAGTGGCAAAAGTAGTAGCAGTAGTAGTTGTTGTAGTAGCAGCAACAACAACAGTAGCAGCGACAGTAGTAGAAGTAGTGGTAGTAGTATTAGTAGCCGCAGTAGTAGAAGTTATAGTAGTAGTTGTAGCAGTAGTAGTGGACGTAGTAGCAACATTAAGAGCAGTAGAAGTAGCAGAAGTAACAGTAGTAGCAATGGTAATAGTAGTAGTAGCGCAGTAGCAGTTACAGTAGTAGGAGTAGTAGCAGTAGCAGTAGTAGCAGTTGTGGTAGTATTAGTCGTAACAGTAGAAGAAGTAGCAATAGCAGTATTTGTAGTGGTAGTTGTAGTAGTAGTAGTAGTAATTGTAGTTGTTGTAGTATTAGTAGCAATAACAGCAGTGGTAGTAGCAGCAGCAGTAGTAGAAGTAGTAGTAGTAGTAGTAGTAGTAGTAGTAGTAGCGCTACAACAACAGCAACATAAGTAGTAGTAGTATCGGCAGTAGTAGTAGCAGTAGCAGCGGCAGCAGTTGTTGCAGAAGTAGTAGTAATAGTTGAAGTATTAGGGGTAATATTAGAAGGAGTTGGAATAGTAGTAGTAGTAGAAGTAGTAGAAGTAGTAATAGCAGTATTTGTAGAAGTAGTAATAGTACTAATTATAGTAGTAGCAGTAGTTGTACGACTACCAGCAGCAGCTGCATTAGTAGAAGTAGTAGTAGTAGTAGTAGTAGTAGCAGCAGCAGTAGTAGTAGTAGTAGTAGCGGTAGTGGTAGTAATACTAGTCATAGAAATAGGAGTAGCAGCAATAGTAGTTGTACAAGAAGTTGAAGTCGTAGTAGTAGTACCAGTTGCAGCAGCAACAACAATTGTAGTTGTTATAGTAGTAGTAGTAGTAGTAGTAGCGCTAGCTACAGCCGCTACAGAAGTAGTAGTAGTAGAAACATTAATAGTAGCTATAGTAGGTGTAGCAGGCACTGTAGTAGTAGTATTGCTTATTGTTGTAGTACGAGTAGTAGTAGCAGTAGTAGTAGAAATTGTAGTAGTTGTAGTTGTAGCAGTGGTAATAGAAGTAGTTGAAGTAATTATGGTAGCAGTAAAAGTAGAAGGAGTTGTAATAGTAGTAGTAGTAGTAGTAGTAGTTATAGATATAGTAGAAATAGTACAAGTAATATTAGAAGGAGTTGGAATAGTAGTACTAATGGAAGCAGTAGCAATAATAGTGGTGGTCGGATTAGTTGGCGTGGTAGCAACAACAGCAGCAGTAGTAGTAGTACAAGTAGTTGGAGTAGTAGTAGTAGTAGCAATCGCAGTGGTAGTAGTAGCAACTGGTGTGGTAGTTTTAGGATAAGTACTAGTGGTAGTAGTAGTAGTAGTAGAAGTACTACTAGTAGTAGCAGTAGTAGCAGTTGTAATATTTAGCAGTCAAAGTAGTGGTAGTAAGTCGTAGAAGCAATAGTACTAGTACTAATAGTGGTGGTAGTAGTAGTAGTAGTAGAAGAAATAGTACTAGTATTTGGAGTTGTAGTCATAGTAGCTACAGTAATAGTAGTAGTAGTAGTTGCAGTAGTACTATTAGGAGTAGTAGTAGAAGTAGTAGTAGTAGTATTAGTAGTAGTAGTAGTGTTAGTAGTAGTGGTAGTATTAGTAGTAGCAACAGCAGTAGGAGTAGTAGTAGTTGTAGTGGTACTAATAATTGTAGCAGTGGTAGTAGTAGAAGTAGTAGCAGTAGTAGTGCTAGTAGTAATAGTAGTAGTAGTAGTAGTAGTAGAAGTTGCTGTAGTTGTGTTAGTACTGGTCGAAATTGTAGTATATTTGTAGTAGTAGTAGTAGTTGAAATAGTAGAAGTAGGAAATGAAATAGTAGAAGTAGGAGGAGTAGTAGTAGTAGTAGTAGTAGTAGTAGAAGTTGTAGTAATAGTAGTAGGAGTAGTAGGAGTAGTAGTTGTATTAGTAGTAGTAGTAGTAGGAATAGTTATAGTAATAGTAGTAGTATTAGGAGGAGGAGGAGTAGTAGTAGTAGCAGCAGTAGTAGCTGTAGGAGCAATAGTAGTAGTAGTAGTCAAAAATATAGTAGTAGTAGTGGTAGTAGAAGCTTATTAGCTTTGCCTGTAGTAGTAGTAATGGTGTTGGTAATAGCAGTAGTAGAAGAAGTAGTAGTAGTAGAAGTAGTAATATTAGAATCTGTAAGAGTACTAGTTGTTGTATTAGTAGAAGTAGTAGTAGTACTAGTTGGTGTAGTAGTTGTATTAGTAGTAGTAATAGTAGTTGTAGTAGTAGTAGTAGCTGTAGTAGCTGTAGTTGTTGTTGTTGTTGCGGTAATAGTAGAAGTATTATGTTTAGTAGTAGTACTAATAGTAGAAGTACTAGTAGTAGCAGTTGTAGTAGTAGTAATGGTAGTAGTAGTAGTAATAGCATTACTTGTAGTCGTAGTTGTTGTTGTTGTTGTAGTAGTAGTAATAGCAGTAGTAGTAGTTGGCAATAGTAATTTTAGTAGTAGTAGTAGTAGTTGTTGTTGTTGTTGTTGTATTGGTAGTTGTAGTAGCGGGAGCTGGAGTAGCAGTTATTATTGTTGTAGTAGTCATACTGGTAGTATTTGTAGGACTAGTGGTAGCAGTAGCAGTAGTAGGTGTTGTCGTGGTAGCTGTAGAAGTGGTTGTAGAAGTGGTAGTAGTAGTAGTAGTAGTAGTAGTAAAAGTTGTTGTCGTAATTGTAGTAGAAGTAGTAGGCCTTATGGTAGTAGTGGTAGTAGTAGTAGCGTAGTAGCAATAGTAGTGGCAGTAGTAGTTGTAATTGTTGTAGTAATAGTCAAATTAGGAGTAGAAATAGAAGCAGTAGTGGTGGTAGTGGTAGTAGTAGCAGTAGTAGTTTTACTAGTACTTATGGTAATGGTAGTATTAGTAGTAGTAGTAGTTGCAGTAGTAGTAGTTGTAGTTGTAGTTGTTGGAGTAGCAGCATTAGCAGCAATAGTTGTAGTAGCAGCAGAAGTAATAGTGGTTGCAGTAGCAGTAGTAATCATAGTAGTAATAGGAAGAGTAGTAGTAGTGGTTGTAGTAGTAGTTGTTGTGGTAGTAGCGGTTGTAGTAGTAGTTGTTGTAATAGAAGTAGTAGTAGTTGTTGTTGTTGTTGTTGTAGTAGTAATAGTGGTGGTAGTAGCGACCGTTGTTGTTGCTGTAGTAGTACGAATTATAGTAGTAGCAGTAGGAGTAGGAGTACCAGCAGCAGCATCATTAGTAGTAGTAGTAGTAGTAATAGTAGTAGTAGTAGTAGGAGTAGTAGGAGTTGTTAGTGGAGGACTAATAGTTGTTGTAGTAGTTATAGTAGTACTAGTATGAGTAGCAGTGCTTGCAGTAGTAGTAGCAGAAGTAGAAGTGGTAATAGTAGCAACAGTAACAGTAGTTACAATAGCAGCAGCAGCAGTAGTAGTAATAACAGCAGTAGCAGTAGTAGCAGGAGTAGCAGAAGTTGCAATAGCAGCAATCCTAGTAGTAGTTGTAGTAGCTATAGTAGTAGTAGTAGCAACAACCATAGAAGTAGTACTAGGACTTGTTGTAGAAGTAGTAGTAGTAGTAGTAGAAATAGTAGCAGTAGTTGTAGTAGTATTAGCAGTGATAGCAGTTGCAGCGGTAGCAATAGTTGTTGTTGAACCAGTAGAAATATTAACAGTAGCAGCTATAGTAGCAAACGTAGATGGAGTACTAGCAGTAGTAGTAGTAGTAGTGGTAGTAGTCATTGTTGTTGTTATTATTATAGTAGTAGTGGTAGCACTAGTAGTAGTATAGGTAGTAGATGTAGTACTAGTAGTAGTGGTATGAGTAGTGGTATAGATAGTAAATATAGTAGTAGCAGCAGTAGTAGTAATAGCAGCAGTAGCTTATGAAGTAGCAGTTATTGCAGTAGCAGTAGCAGCAGGAGTACTTGTAGTAGTAGCAGTAGTAGTAGCAGTAGTAGCTATAGGAGTAGCGATAGCAGGGGCAATAGTAGTAGTAGTAGTAGTAGTACCGTTATTAGTAGTTGTAGTAGTAGTAGTAGCAGCAGAAGTTCAAGTAGTAGTAGTCGCAGTAGAAGTTGTAGTTGTTATAGCAGTAGTACTAGTATTTGTGGGGATAGTAGTAGTAAAAGTAGTAGTATTAGTAGAAGTAGTAGTATTAGAAGCAATAGGAGTAGTAGTTGTTGTAATAGTAGTGGTAGTAGTACGAGTAGGTGTAGTTGAAGTTGAAGTGGTAGTAGCAATAATAATAATAGTAAAAGTAGTTGTAGTAGCAGTAGTAGCAGTAGAAGTAGGAGTAGTACTAGTAGTAGCAGTAGTAGTAGTTGTTGTTGTAGTAGTAGTTGTAAGAGTAGTGGCGTAGTAGTAGGAGCAATAGTAGTAGTACCAGAAGTAGAGGTAATAGTAGTAGTAGTAGCAGTAGTAGTACCTCTAGTAGTAGTAGTAGTAGGAGAAGTATTAGTTGTAGCAATAGTAGTAGTACCAGTAGTAGTAGTAGTTGTTGTAGCAGTAGATGTTATTATAGTAGTAGTTGTTGTAGCAATGGTTGTTATTATAGTAGTAGTTATTGTTGTAGTAGTAGTTGTAGTAGTAGTAGTCGTAGTAGTAGCAGTAGTAGTAGTAGTAGTAGTAGTAGCAGCTATAGTAGTAGTAGAAGTAGTAGTGGTAGTACTAGTAGTAGTAGTTGTTGTTGTAATAGTGGTTGTTATTGTAGTAGTAGTACTAGTAGCAGTAGTAGAAATAGTAGTAGTCAGAGTAATAGTTGTAGGAGTTGTAGCAGTTGTAGTAGTAGTTGTTGTTGTGGTATTAGTAGTAGAAGAAGTAGTAGTAGTAGTAGTAGTAGCAGTTGTAGTAGCAGTTGTAGTTGTTATAGCAGAAGTAGTAGCAGTAGTCATAGTGGGAGTAGTAGAAGTTGTAGTAGTAGCAGCAGTAGTTGTAAAAGTAGTAGTAGCTGTAGTAGTAGTAGTTGTTGTAGTAGTATTAGTAGTAGTAGTAGTAGCACTAGTAGCAATAGTAGCAGTCATAGTAGTAGTAATACTAGTAGCTTTAGTTGCAATAATAGTAGTTGTAGAAGTTGCAGAGGCGGCAGCAGTAGCAGGAGTAGTAGTTGTTGTTGTAGTTGGAATATTAGTTGATGGAGTAGGGCTAGTAGGAGTAGGAGGAGTAGTAGTAGTAGAAGAAGAAGTAGTAGTAGTAATAGTAGCAGTAGTTGCACTATTAGTAGTTGTAGTAACTGTTGTAGTAGTGGTAGTTGTTGTTGTAGTAGTAGTGGTAGTTGTAGTAGTAGTAGTAGTAGTAGTAGTAGTAGTAGTAGTAGTAGTAGTAGTAGTAGTAGTAGTAGTAGTAGTAGTAGTAGAGTAGGAGTGGAAGTTGGAGTGCGGGTAGAACTAGTAGAAGTAGTAGTAACCATAGTAGTAGTAGTCGAAGTTGTAGTGGTAGTCATAGCAGTAGTTTTCGTAGCGATGGTAGTATCAGTTGTAGTACTAGTAGTAGTAGTACTAGTAACAGTAGCAGTTGTTGTAGTAGTAGTTGTTATTGTTGTTGTCGTTCTATTATTGCTACTGCTTCTAGTACTACCACTACTGCAACTACTACTGCTACACCTACTACTACTATTGCTACTACTACTACATCTACTATGACTACCACTACAGCTACTGCAACTACTACTACTGCTATTGCAGATACTACTGCTACTGCTGCTACAACTGCTATAGCTCCTGCTACTATAAATACTCCTACTAATACTGCTACTACTACTTCGACAACTACTACTGCGGCTACTAATACTTCAACTACTACTTCTAATTCTACTACTACTGCTACTACGGTTGCCGCTGCTGCTACTCGTGCTAGTGCTGCTCTACATCTCCTACTGCTATTCCTACTGCTACTCCTACTGCTACTAGTACTGCTACTTCTGGTACTACTACTACTGCTACTACTTCTGTTACTTTCACTGCTACTAATTCTATGACTACTACTATTGCTGATTCAACAACCACTATCTCTAATAATACTACTACTATTTGCGCTCCAACTACTACTGTTACTACTACTTTTACAACTACTACTAGTACTACAATAGCTACTACTGCTACTACTACTACTTCTCCTACAATTACCACCACTGCTACTACTCCCAGTATGATTACCACTACTACTACAACAACTACGACTACTACTACAACAGCTATTGCCGCTACTACTACTACTACTACTACAACTACAATTACTACCGCTACTACTACAACTGCTACTGCAATTACTACTGATATGACACCTATGACTACAACAACTATTACTTCCCCTATTACTACAACTTCTGCTACTACTGCTAAAGTTTCTTCTACTACTACTACTACTATAGCTACTATTACTATTACTACGACTACTACTAGTACTACTACTACTACTACTACAACTGCTACAACTACTACCACCACTACTAATTCTACTTCTACTACTACTACATCACCTACTACTTCTACTACTCCTACAACAACTACTACTACTCCTACAATTATTGCTACAGCTACTGCTAATGTTACAGCTACTACTGCTACTACTGCTACTACTACAACAACAACTATTTCTACTACTAATGCTTCAACTGCTGCAACTTCTACAACGATTACTTCTACTACAACTGCTACTACTATGACTACTACTGCTACGAGTACAACTTCTTCTATGACTATTACTACTACTACTGCCACAACTGCGGGGGCTACTACTACTACCGCTATTGCTACTAATACTACTACTACTGCTCCTCCTCCTACTAGTACAGCTACAACTACAAATACTACTATAACTTCTCCTACTACTATTTGTTCTGCTCCTACTAGTACTATTACTACTGCTACTCCTGCTACTACTACTCAACTATTATTATTATTACGGGTGATCTTGCTACTACTACTGCCACTACTACTACTTCTGTTGCAACAAATACCACTTCTAATCCTACTACTATGGCTACTATTTCTTTTACTACTGCTAGTACTCCTAGTACTACTCTTACTACTGCAACTACTACTTCTACGACTGCTAGTACTACTGCTACTAGTAACACTGCTCCAACTAGTACTACTAATGTTACTGCTACTCCTACTACTACAGCTACTATTACTACAACTACTGCACCTGCTACTACTATGACTACTCCAACTACTACTGCTGCTGCAACCACTACTTCTGCTACAAATACTCCTACTACTACAGCTACTAGAACTACTTCTACTACAACAGCTGCTTCTGCTACTCTAACTACTACTACTACTTCTCCAACTACTACTCGAACTACAACTACTTCGACAGCTTCTACTGCTACCACTACTACTACTACTACTACTACCACTATTACTACTAAGACTGCATCTACCACAGTTCCAATTACTACTTATACTACTACAACTACAACTACTTCTACTACTACTCCGGCAGCTCTGACCGCTACAATTTCAACTGCTAAAGCTACTACTACTACTTCTGCTACTACTGCTACTACTACTTCTACTACAACTGCTACTACTGCTACTCTTACTACTATTACATCTACTACTACTTCTGCTACTACTACTACTACTACTACTACTACGACTAATTCTACTACTACTACTATTACTAATACTACTACTACTACTACTCCTCCACCTCCTCCTCCTCCACCTCCTACTACTACTACTATGACTACTACTACTACCACTACTACGACAACTATTTATTCTAGCACTGCTACTACGACTACTTCTACTGCTACTGTTGCTACAACGACTACAACCACTTCTATTTTTGCTACTACAGCTACTACTAGTACTACTTCAACTACTGCTACTACTCCTACTACTTCTACTACACCTTATACCACTACTTCTCTTGCGCCTACTACTACTACTATACCTACTACTACTTCTGCTACAACCACTATTGCTACTACTGATACTCCTACTACAACTGTTACTATGACTACTTCTACCTCTACTGCTACTACTTCTGTTGCCATTACTACTACTGCTACTACTACTACTACTACTACTACTTCTACTACTGCTACGACTTCAACAACTACTAGTACTACTACTACTACTACTTTAGCCACAATTTCTACTACTACTACTACTACATCTACTACTTCAACTATTACTACTACTACTAGCACTACTAATACTAGAACTAGTACTACCACTATTATTACTACTACTACTACTACTATTACTACTACTTCTACTACTACTACTACTACTACTACTACATCTATTTTTACTACTACTACTACTTTTGCAACGACAATTACTGCTACTACTGCTATTATTGCTACTGCAACAACAACTACTACTACTACTGCTGCTGCTGCTCCTGCTACAGCTAATACTACTTCTGCTGCTACTACTACTACTGCTATTGCAACAACAATAACAACTACTACTACTACTGCTGCTACTACTACTGCTACTACTACTACTAATTCTGCTACTACTATGACTATTACAACTACTGCTACTACTACTATTACTACTATTGTTGCTGCAACTCCTATAATGGCTACAACTACTACTGCGACTACTACTACAACTACTACTGTCCCTACTACTATTACTACGACAACTACTGCTCCTGCTACTACTTCTACTACTACTACTCCTACTACTACTAATTCTTCTACTACTACTGCTACTAAAACTTCAGCTAATACTACTACTACTGCTACTGTAACTCCTACAATGGCTACAACTACTGCTGTGACTACTATTGCAACTACTACCGCCACTACAACTACTACTACGATTACTATTGCTGTTGTTGCTACTACTACTATCACTGCTGCCACCACTACTACTCCTAATTCTATTGCTACTACTAATGCTACTACCACTACTGCTACTACTACTACTACTACTACTACTTCTGCCACTACTATAACTACTACTGCTTTCGCTACTACTGCTACTACTGCTATTGCAACAACAACTACTACTACCGCTACTACTGCTACTAATGCAGCTACTACTACTAATACTACTAGTATAGCTACTGCTACTATCACTACTTCTCCTACTACTACTACTTCGGGTACTACTACAACAGCTTCTGCTACTGCTACTACTATTACTACAACAGCTTCAGCTACTGCTACTACTAGTACTACTTCTACGACTACTACCACTACTGCCACTACCACAATTGCTGCTACTACTTCTACTGCAACAACTAGAAGTACTACTACTACTGCTTCTAGTACTACTACTACTACAATTACTACTACTGCTGCTGTTGCAATTGCTGTTACTACTACTACAACTACTATTACTACTTCTGCTACTACCCCTACTACTATTACTACTACTACTTGTGCTACTACTTCTACAACTACTGCTACCACTACTATTGCTTTCACTGATGCTGCTGCTACTACTACTACTTCTAATAATACTAAGACTGCCACTAATGCTGCTGCTTCAGTTGCTGGTGCAACTATAACTACTACAACACCTGTGGTTACTACTAATGGTACTACTGCTACTTCTTCTACTACTTCTGCTACTCCTGCTGCTGCCGCTACTACTATTACTACTACTACTCCTCCTCCTCCTACTACTACTATTGCTACTATTACTACTACTGCTACTACAACTACTGCTGCTACTACTACTACTACTACTATTGCTGTTGTTGCTTCTACTACTACTGCTACTGCTGCTGCTACCACTACTACTCCTACAACTACTAATACTATTATTACTACTACTATTACTGCTGCTGCTGCTGCTACTCTGCTGTTGTTGCTGTTGTAGCTATCATAACTACTACAACTACTACTTCTTCCTCCTAATAATACTATTGTTTCTACTACTACTACAACAGATGCTATAACTGCTATAATTACTACTACTACTACTACAACTACTACTACTAGTTCTGCTACTACTGTGACTGCAACCACAAATGCCACTACTACTACTACTACGACTACTACGACTACTACTACTAATACTACTACGGCTAATACCACCACTATTGCCGCTGCTTCTACTAGTACAGAAGCTGCTGCTACAACTAATACTGCTATTGTAACTACTACTACTACAACAACAACAACTACTACTACTACTACTACTGTTGTTGCAGATGCTGCTTCAACTACTATAACTACTAGTACTATTGCTACTACTTGTGTGTGCTACTACAACTACAGCTACGACTACTACAACAACTAGTACTGCTTCTACAACTTTTGCTAATACTATTGCTAGTCCTACTGCTGCTGCTGCTACTACTACTACTACTACTAATATAACTATTACTAAACTACTTATGCTGCAACTGCTGATGCTACTACTACTACTCCTCCTCTAGCTACAACTATTACTGCTACTATGACTACTACAGCTACAACTACCGGTGTGACTACTACTGCTACTATAACTACTAAGTCTACTAATACTATGGCTATTGCTGCAACTACTACTACTACAACTACAACTTCTACTATTGCTACTATGCTGCTGCTGCTACTACTACTACTACTACTACTACTACTACTACTACTACTACTACTACTACTACTACTACTACTACTACTACTACTACTACTTCTACTACTACTTCGACTACTACTACTACTCCTACTCCTACTACTTCTACTATTGTTATTATTGCTACTTTTGCTATTGATGCTACTGCTACTACTATTACTGATGCTACCGGTACTACTTCTTTGACTACTACTACTACTACTACTACAATTTCTACTATTACTACTTTTACAACTACTAGTACTACGACTACTACTGCACCTGCTCCTTGTTGTGGCTACTGCTGCTGCGGCTACTACTACTACTACTACAACTACTGTTACAACTACTACTGCTACAACACAAATTGCTATTACAACTGCTACTACTACAACTTGTGTTATGGGTACTATACTACTGCTACTACTACTGCTACTACTATAACACTATTGCTGTGCTACTACTATTACTATTGCTACTATTTCTTCTACTCAAACTACTACAATTACTACTACTCCTACTAGAACTACAACTACTAATATTTTTACTAATGATACTGCTACTGCTACTGCTACTACACCTTTGCAATTGCTACTCCTACACTACTACTTCTCCTACTCCTTCTACTATTACTGATACAAATACCACTACTATTTATACAGTGGCAGCTACTATTGCTATTACTACTTCAGCAACTACTATATCTATAATTACTAATATTACTATGGTTGCTACGACTACTACTACAGCTACTACTACTACTACTACTACTACTACTAATAATAATAATACTACTACTACTACTACTCCTTCAACTACTACTATGACTACTACTACTACTACTACTGCTGTGCTGCTACTATCAATAATAATACTACTACTACTGCTACTATTACTAATAATACTACTACTACTTCTACAACTACGACTACTTGTTCTACTACAACTACTACTACTGCTTCTTCTTCAACTACAACTACTACCACTGCTACTTCTACGGCAACTACGGCTGCCACGACTACTACTACTACTTCTACTACTACTACAACTTCTACTATTATTGCTACTACTGCTACTACTACTTCTACTTCCACTACTATTACCTCCAGTACTACTAGTACTACTACTACTAAAACTACTAGTACAAATACTACGACTAGTACTTCTACTACTACAGCTCTTATAGCTACTACTACTACTACTGCTATTGCTGCTACTACCGCTACTATTACTACTACTACTACTATTACTCCTACTACAGCTACAACTACTACTACTAATACTACTACTATTGCTACTTCTACTACTACTACTACTATCACAACGGCTGCTATTGCTGCTGCTACTACTACTACTACTGCTACTTCCCCTACTATTATGACTACTACTACTCCTCCTCCCCCTACTACTACTACTATTATTACTACAATTGCTACTACTGCTACATCTAGTACTGCTACTACTAATAATACTACTACTAATACTGCTACTACTGCTCCTACTAATAATACTACTGCGACTACTACGACTACTGCTGCTGCTACTGCTACTGCTACTACTACTACTGCTAATACTACTACAACTATTGCTACTACTCCCACTACAGCTATGACAACTGCTACTGCAAATACTCATGCTACTACTACTAATACTACTCTTACTACTACTGCTATTGCTACTGCTACTTCTGCTACTTCTATGACTGCTACTACAACAACTTCTACTAATACTGCTCCAACTACTTCTACTACTAATACTAGGACTCCCAATGCTACTTTGAATACGACAACAAGTACCACAGCTGCAACTACTACGACTACTACTACCACAACTACTGCAGCTCCTCCTCCTACTACTACTACTGCCTCAATAGCTACTAGTAATACTCAACTACTACAGCTACTACTACAACTTCTGCTACTTCTACTGTTGTTGTTACTCCTACTACTACAACTGCTACTACTACTGTTGCAACTACTCCAACTTCTACTACTACTTCTGCTGCTGCTATAGCTATGGCTACTACAACTGCGGCTACTATTAATACTCTTACTACTACTTCTGCTGCTATTGCAGCTACTACTACTACAGTGGGAACTATTGATGCTCTTACTACTACTTCTACTGCTAATGCTACCACCATCACTTCTACTACTACTTCTACTACCACTACGGATGCTACAACGACTATAACTACAACTTCTGTTACTAATTCTACTGCTGCTGCTGCTACTATTATTGCTGCGATAATTGTTATTACTACAATAACTGCAACTTGTGCTCAACTGCTACTTCTACTGCAACGACAACAAGAACTACTTCTACTTCGACTAATGCTTCTACTTCTACTACTAGTTCTCCTACTACTACCACTTCTACTACAACTGCTACTACCACTACTGCTGCTACTACTACTACAGCTACTGCTGCAGATATTACTGCTACAGCATCCACTATTACCGCTTCTGCTACAACTACTACTTCTCCTACTACTACTACTTCCACCACTACTACTGCTGCTCCTCCTCCTCCTCCTACTACTACTACTACTACTACCTCTACTACTACTACTACGACTACTACTACTTCTACTACTACTACTTCTCCAACTACTACTACTTCTACTACTACTACTACTACTACTACTTCTACTACTACTACTTCTCCAACTACTACTACTTCTGCAACTACATCTACTTCTACTAGTACTAATATGGCTACTCCTACTACTGTGGCTATTATTACTGCGACTATTGATACTACTGCTACTACTACTACTGCTGCTACTTCTGATACTATTGCTACTTCTACTACTACTTTTAACCACTATTACTACTTCTATTAATACTACCACTTCTACTGCTATTGCTGCTACTACAACTTCTACTACTACTACCACTGCAATGGTTACTGTTATTACTAATACTGCTACAACTACTACTACTACTGTAGCTACTAATACTATTGCTACAACTACAACTACCGCTACTATTGCTATTGCTTCTACTACAACTACTACTGTTGCTGATAATACTACAGCTACCATTGCTATTGCTGGTAATACTACTGCTACTACTTCTACTGCTGCTACCACTACTGCTACTACTACTACCACTAACTGTACTGTTACTGCTTCTACTTCTGCTTCTAGTGTGACTATTCCAACTGTTACTCTTGCTACTACTATTACTACCGCTACTACTGCTACTACTGCTATAGCTACAAGTACTACTATTGCAGCTACTGCCCACTACTAGTGCTAGTAGTACTACTTTTGCTGCAACTAGTACTGCTACTGCTATTGCTCCAACAGCTGCAACAACTACTACGACTACTACTACTACTAATATTACCACTACTACTACTACAATTACTACTACTAATGTTGCTACTATTCTGCTGCTACTACTTGTATTACACCTACTACAGCTATTACTGCTACTATTACTACTCCTGCCACTGCTACTAATGCTACTGTGGTTGCTACCACTACTACTTCTGCTACTGTTGCTACTATTACTACTTCTATGACTATTGATACTACTTCTGCTACCATTACTACTACTACGTCTCCTAGTACAAATACTACTTCTGCTATCACTACTGCTACCATTACTACTATTACTGCTACTACCGCTATTACTGCTACTACTTCTATTAATACTTTGGCTGCTACTACTACACTTATGACTACTACTACAACAGCCACTAGTACTACCACCACTACTACTGCTACAACTTACCACCTGTGTTGCTGTGATACTGCTACAACTACAACCACTACTATATTACTACTATTTATCGGTAGCCACTACTACTAACCACTGCTCTACTGTGGACAACTACAACTTATTGTTGACTTGCTACTACTACAACTTACAAAACTTATACTTCTATCCTACAATAGCTTACAACTACCACTGCTACTGCTACAGCTACTCTCTTACTACATACAACTAAAAAACGACTACATCTACTACGACTACTCCAAGTACTACACCATGACGTTACTACTGCTGCACTACTACAAAACGACAACTACTACTATTACTATTACAACTACTTTCACAGCTAGTACTGCTACTGCTACAACTTCAACTCCTTCTATTTCTATTACCACTACTATTACTACTACTACTAATACTAGTACTGCGACTTCCACTACTGTGACTATAATTTCTGCTACTACTAGTACTAGTCCTACTACAACTTCTACTACTATTACTGCTACTTCTGCTACTATTTGTATTGCTGCTATTACTACCGCTCCTATGACAACAACAACTGCTACTACTCCTACTACTTCTCCTACTCTAACGCCCACTCCTACTACTACAATTACTACCACTACAACTGCTACTGCAACTACTACTACTACTACTACTACTATTACTGCTACTACTGCTACCACTGCTACCACTTCTGTTGCTACTCCTACTACTACTCCTATTACTACTATTACTACTCCTACTATTACTACTACTACTACTCCTATTACTATAACTACTACTATTACTACTACAACCAGTACTACAACTACTACTACAACTAATACTGCTACTACTACTATACTAATAATAATACTGCTACTACTAAAATCACTACTACTACTACTAGAACAACTAATGCTAAATCTGCTGCTGCTGCTATTACTCCTCCTCTTATTACTACTACTACAATTATTTCTACTACTACTACTTCTACAACAACAACAACTATTACTACTACTACAACTCCTACTACTATAACTACTACTATTGCTGCTCCTACTGCTACTACTATGACTAATACTACTACTATTACTACTACTACTTGTACTCTAACTCCTACACCTATTACTACTCCTACTACAACTTCTACTACTACAACTACTACAACAACTGCTACTATTACTGCTACTACTACAAGTACTACTGCTGCTCCCACCACTCCAACTCCTACTCCTATTACTACTCATACTACTACTTCTGCTAATACAACTCCTACTACAATAACAAAAACTACTGCTACTACCCCTACTACTACTTCTATTAATACTATTACTACTACTACTGCTACAACTACTACTACTCCTACTTCTAAGCCTACAACTACTTCTGCAACCAATCCTAACTTCTGCAACGATGGCGGGGGCGACAACGACGCGACGACGACAACGAGGACGCACGGTCCGCGCTCAACGCCTAGGCCGACGACGCTGGAGGAGCGGATAGAGAGGCAAAAGCGAGGGACATACAACGAAATGCGGCGAGTGGAAGACGACGACGACGGCGGCCGAATTCTATCGGCCACCATGACGCACGCCCCCGAGGACGACGTGCTGACCCACGACTACGACGACGGACGAAGACGACTGGACGAGGACGTACCCCCCTTACGACGCGGGTGGACTATGGCGGCGTCCATGCACAGGAGCCAACAACACCCGACGACGAGGATCGACCAAAGAGGATCCGACGACGACGAGGATCTGACGATGATTACTACGAGGACGGCGACTACGGCTTGCCGTACGACTCGGGTACGACGACAACAACGAGGCGACTACGAAGACGAGAGGACGAGACCACTAGTGCCTACTACGGGACTACTATGACCGACAATAACAAAGAAACAACAACGACAGGACAAGGAAGGGGGTCGGGCTACAACTAAACTATACGAACACTCGTACTACTACGCCGACAACATTACTACAACAACAATAACAACAACTACTACAATTAGTAGCACTAAAACTCCTACTACTTCTACTACTACTAATACTGCTAGTACAACTACTACTACTTCAACTACTACTACTACAACAACTACTATTACTACTACTACGACAACTGCTTCTTCTACTACAACTACTAATACTACTACTAATAATACAACTACTACTCTTGCTACTACTACTACTACAATTGCTACTACTACCACTACTCTGACAACTAGTACAACACTACTACTATTATTATTACTGCTAGTGCTACTACTACTGCGGCTGGTACGATAGCCGCTGCGGCTACTACTACTCCTAATACTGCTATTACTATTACTACTACTATTGCTACTACTACTACTACTATTGCGACTACTACTACTACTCTTATACTACTACTACTACTACTATTGCTACTGCTACTACTACTGTTGTTGCTGCTACTGCTGCAACTACTACTGTTGTAGCTTCTACTACTACTATTTCTGCAACTACAACTACTAATGTTGCTTCTGCTACTACTACTGCTACTGTTACTATTATTACTGTTACTACAACTATTACTGCTGTTGCTCCTATTTCTAATACTACTACCACTACAGCTATTGCTACAACTTCTGCTGCTGATGCTGCTACTAATACGACAACAACAACTACTACAAATACTACTACTAGGATTACTAATACTACTACGATCAATACTACTATTACTACTACTGCTACTATAATGACTACTACATCTGTTGCAACTACTACTACAGCTACAACTACATCTTTTGCTACTTCTACTACTACTTGTACTACTACTACTTCTTTTACTACTACAACTACTGTTGCCGCTACTACGACTACTACTACTACTACTACTACTTCTACTGCTGTTGCTGTTGTTGCTACTACCACCACTATTACTACTAATACTATTGCTGCTCCACTAATACTACTATTGCTGCTACTACTGCTACTACTATTGTTATTGCTGCTGCTGCTAGTTTTGCTTCTGCCACTACTACTTCTACTACAATCACTACTACAGCTACTATTGCTACTACTACTACTACTACTACTACTACTACTACTACTACTACTACTACTACTACTACTCCTACTACTACTACTACTATCTCTATACTACTACTGTTACTGCAACTACTATATTGATATACTACTTCACAATACTTACTACAATATTGCTCCTACTATTGCTGCTACTCCTACTACATCTTCTACTACTATTGCTAATACTACTTCTACTTCTGCTATTTCTGTTACTACTACTACTACTACTTCTTCTACTACTACTATACTGCTACAACTGCTACTATTACTGCCACTATAACTACAACTTCTCCTACTACTACTACTATTGCTGCTACTACTACTTCTACTATTTTACTCTTATTACTGCTGCTACTACCACTAGCAAGACTTCCACTACTACTATTGCTGCTGCTACTAATGCAACTATGACTACTATGACTACTACAACTGCATCTACTGCTACTAGTATGACTACTATTATTATAATTGTTACTACTAGTACTTCTACTACTATTGCTGCAACTGCTAATATTGCTGCTGCTACTACTATTACTACTACAACTTCTTCTGCTACTACTAATACTACTTCTATTTCTATCTCTATAACTACTACTCCTCCTAGTAATACTACAACTGCTGCTGTTGCTACTACCGCTGCTACTATGACTCCTTCTAGTACTACCATTGCTACTACTACTACTACTGCTACTAGTAATACTACTACTGTCACTAATGTTGTTGCTGCTACTACTGCTGCAAATACTACTACTACAACTGCGATGACTGCCACTACTTCTTCTACTACTATTACTACTATTGCTCCTACAGCTACTGCATCTACTACTGTTACTACTACTATTGCATCTACTACAACATCTACTAGTACAACAGCTACTACTTTTGCTAATACTACTCCTACTACTACTGCTACTGTTGCTACTACAACCACTACTTCCGCTACTACTTCTGCTACTACTTCTGTTACTCCTACTGTTGTTGCGACAACTTCTAGTACTACTATTTCTGCTACTACTACTGCTACTACATCAACTACTATAACTAAAACTGCTGCTGTAGCTGTAGCTACTACTACTACTATTACTACTACTACTAATACTGCGACTATTAATACTACTATTGCTACTTCTACTACTACTACTATTACGTCTCCTACTACTTCTACTATTGCAACTACAAATCTACTGCTTCTACAACTACTATTACTAATATTTCTGCTACTTCTACTACAAGTACCACTGCTACTACTACTATTACCATGACAACTATGACTACTACTACTACTACAATAACTACTTCAATAAGTACTACTGCAACTTTCCAAATAATAACAAGTAGTACTACCACTCCTACTACTACGACTCCTGCTACTACTTCTACTCCTATAACTACTACTATTGCTACTACTACCGCTACTACTACTACTACTTCTATTACTGTTATAGTAGCTACTACTGCCATAACTACTTCTACTACTACTATTGCTTCTACTGCTACTGCTGTTACTACTACTATTAGTATTACTACTACTACTGCTACAACTATCGCTGGCACTACTACTCTCAAACAACTACTTCTATTGCTACTACAACTGCTACTACTATTACGGCTACAACTACTCCTACTACTCCTACTGCTACATCCACTACTACTACTACCGCTACTACTACTATAATAACTGCTACTACTACTACTACTGCTTCAACTACTACTAGTTCTACTATTACTGCTACTGCTGCTTCTACTACTACAACTGCTTCAACTACTGCTGCTACTATGACTACTATGTCTACTACTAATGCAACTACTGCTACTATAGCTATTATTACTACTTGGACTACTATTACTACTACTACTACAACTTCTTCTTCTTCTTCTACAGCAACAACAACCATTATTACTACTACTCCTCCTACTACTGAAACTAATACCACAGTTGTTACCACCACCACTACTACTGCTACTACAACTACTACTACCACTACTACCACTACTATTACTACTACTACTACTACTACTAATTATACTCCAACCCTACTCCTACTACTACAACCTCTACTACAATAGTGACTATTACTACTACTACTACTACTACCACAACTACTACAACTGTTACTACAACCACTACCACTCCAAATCCTACTCCTATTACTATGCCTACTACTACTTCTATTACTACAACTCCCACTACAATAATGACAACAACAACAACAACAATAACAACAACAACAACTACTACTATTACTACCACTACTACTACTGCTACTGCTACTATCAATAATGCTCTGGCTTCTTCATTTATTACTACTACTTCTACTTCCACAACTACTGTTCCACCTACTACTAGTACACCTCCTACTTTTGCAACTACCACTATTGCTAGTACTACTGCTGCTGCTGTTGCTGCTACTACTACAACTACTACTCCTGCTACTACTACTACAACTTTTGCTACTACTGTAACTACTACTACTACTACTACTACTGCTACTACCACTATTACAACTACTCCTACTCCAACTCAAACACCTACTTCTGTGCCTAATGCTACCTCTGCAACTAATTCTACTACTGCAACTGCTACTTCTGCTACTACTATTACCATGAGTATTACTACTACTACTACTCCTCATCAAACTCCTACTCCTACAACTACTACTGCTGCCACTATTACTATTAATGTAACTATTGTTGTCACAACAACTACTGCTACAACTATTGCTACTACTACTACTACTCCTACCCCTATTACAACTACTATTGCTACTACTATGACTTTTACTACTATTACCACCATTGCTGCTACAAATACAACAGCCACTACAACTATTACTACAAACACTACACCAACTACTACTATTACTGCTGCTGCTGCTACTATTATTACTACTACTAGTAGTAGTCATAGTAGTAGAACTTCTACTATGGTACTAGCACTACTACTACTACTAATACTACTACTACTACTGCAACAACAAAAAAAAATAACAACTACTACTACAACTACTAGTTCTACTATAACTACTGATGCAGTTGGTACTACAACAACTGCTACTACTATTAGGACTACTACTAGTACTAATACTGCTGCTGCTGCTACTACTACTTCAACTAATCATAATATTACTGCTGCTGCTGCTGCTACTCCAATTACTACTAGCACTACTAGTGGTACTACTACAATTACTACTATTACTATAACTACTATAACTACTTCTTCTACTATAGCTACTACTACTACTAATACAACTACTACTCCTGCTACTACTATTATATTAATAACTACTTCAGCTACAATAACAACAAGTACTAGTACTACTACTGTTACTAGTACTACTGCTATTGCTTCTACTACTACTAGAACTGCTACTACTACTCCTACTCCTACTCCTACTACAACAACAACAACTACTACTACTACTACTACTACTACTACTCCTACTCCTAATAGTAGTAATAGGAGCAGTAGTGGTAGTAGCTGTTGCAGAAGCAGTAGTAACACAAGTAGTTGGAGTTGTAGTTGTAGTAGTAGTAGTACTAGTAGTAGTAGGATAAGTAATAGTAGTAATATTAGAATTAGTAGTTGTAGCAGTAATAGTAGTAGTATTATTAGAAGTCATTGTAGTGGTCGTAGTAGTTGTAGTTGTAGTAGTAGTTGTTATTATTGTAGTAGTAGTATTTGTAGTAGTAGCAGTAGTACCATTAAAATTTGTATTATAAGCACTGGCAACTGCAGCAATAGTAGTAGTAGTAGTGGTAGTAGTCATAGTACCAGTTGGAGTAGGAGTAGTAGTCACGGTAGTAGTAGTAGTACTAGGAGTAGTAGTGGTAGGAGTGCAGTAGTAATAGTAGTTCTTATTTTAGTAGGAGTAGTTGTAGTAGTAGCAGCAGCAGTATCAACAACCGCAACAGTAGTAGTAGCTATAGCAGTAGTAGTAGTAGCAGCAGGAGTAGTAGTTGTGGTTGGAGTTAGAGGAGTAGCACTAGTAGTAGTAGTAGGAATAGTAGAAGTAGTTGTAGTAGTAATAGTTGTAATAGTAGTAGTAGTAGTGGTAGTAATATTAGTAGTAGCAGTAGTGGTTGTAATATTAGTAGTTGCAGCAGTAGCAGCAGTAGTAGTTATGGCAGGAGTAATAGTTGTAGCAGCAGTAGTAGCGGTAGTAGTAGCATCAGTAGCTCAAGGAACGACAGCAATGACAGTAGTACTAGTAACAGTAGTAATAGTAGCAGTAGTAGCAATAGTATTTTGTAATAGTGTTAGAAATAGTAGAAGTAGCAGTGGCAGAAGTAGATGTACTAGTAGTAGTAGTAGTACTAGTAGTAGTAGCAGTAGCAGTAGCTGTAGTAGCAGTTGTAGTACTGTAGTTCATTTAGTAGTAGTGGGAGAGTAGTGGTAGCAGTAAGAGTTGTAGTTCTAGTGGTAATATTAGTTTTAGTAGTAGAAGTAGGAGTAGTAGTAGCAGCAGCAGCAGTAGTAGAAATAGTAATAGCAGTAGAAGTAGTAGTATTAAAAGCCCCAGCAGCAGTAGTAGTATTAAAAGCCACAGCAGCAGCAGTAGAAGAAGTAGTAGGGGTGTTAGGACTAGTAGTAGTAGTACGAGTAGTAGCAGTAGTAGTAAGAATAGTATTAGTAGCAATAATAGTTGTAGTAGGAGTAGTGGTAGGAATATTAGGATTAGTAGTAGTGGTAGCTACCACAGCAGTAGTATGGCAGTAGTACTAGTTGTAGCAGTAGAAGTAATAGCAGTAGTAGATGGACTCATAGTTGTAGTAGTAGTACTAGTAGTAGTAGTAGTAGTAGTAAAAGTAGTATTAGAAGTAATACTTATAATTGTAGTAGTAGTAATAGTGATAGTAGTAGTTGTTGTTGTAGTAGTAGCAGAAGTAGTAGTAGTAGTAGTAGTAGTAGTAGTAGTAGTAGTAGTAGTAGTAGTAGTTAGAGTATGAGTAGTAGTTGTAGGAGTAGTACTAGTAGCAGTTGTACAAGTAGTAGAAGTTGTAGTAGAAGTAGTAGTAGTAGTTGCAGTTGTACTAGTAGCAGATGTAGTAGTAGTATTTGTAGTAGTAGTAGTTGTTGTGGCATTAATAAAAGTGCTAGTGGTAGTAGCCATAGCAGTAGCTGTATGAGTAGTAGTAGTAGTAGTTGCAGTAGCAGAAGTAGTAGTAACAATAGTAGTAGGCGTAGTTGTAGTAGTAGTTGTACTAGTAGTAGTAGTAATATTATTATTAGTAGTAGTAGAAATAGTAGCAGTAGTAGTAATGGTAGTAGCAATAGTAGTAGTAATAGTAGTAGTAGTTGTTGTTGTTGTTGTAGTAAAAGTAGGAGTTGGAGTAAAAGTTGTAATAGGAGTAGTGGTACTAGTAGTAGTAGTAGTATTAGTAGTGGTAGTAGTAGTTGTAGTTGTTGTTCTCGTAGTTGTAGTAGTAGTAGTACAAGTCGAAGTAGGAGTAGTAGTAGTAGTAGGAGTTGGAGTAGGAGTAGTAGTAGTAGTATTAGCAGTCACAGTAGTAGAAGTATTAGTAGGAGCAATAGTTATTGCATTAGTTGTAGTAGTTGTCGCAGCAGCAGTGGTAGTAGTAGTGGCAGCAGCAGTAGTAGTAGTGGTAGAAGTGGCAGCCGTAGCAGTAGTAGCAGTGATAGTAGTAGAAGCTATTGTAGTAGTGGCAGCATTAGTAGTAGTAGATGAAGTAGTAGAAGTTATTGTAATAGTTGTAGTAGTAGTAGGAATAGGAGTAGTAGTAGTTATAGTAGAAGCATTAGTGGCAGTAGTGGTAGTAGTGGAGGCAATTATAGTTGTTGAAGGAGTAGTAGTAGTTGTAGCAGCAGCAGTAGTGGTAGTAGTAGGGGTAGTAGTGACAGTAGTAGCCGTGGTGGTAGTAGGAGTATTAGTAGTAGTTGTCATAGAAGTAGTAATAGTTGTTTTACTTGTAATAAAAGCCATAGTAGTAGTTGTTGCAGAAGTAGTAGTAGCAATGGTATTAGTTGGAGTAGTGGTAGTAGTAGCAGTAGTAGGAGTTGTAGTAAAACTAGGAGTTGGCGTAGGAATGGTAGTAGTAGTAGTAGAAGTAGTAGTACTAGTACTACTACTCCAACTACTACTACTAGCAACTGTAGCAAAAGTAGCCATAGTAGTAGTTGTATATTAGTGGTAGTACTAATACAAGTGGTAGTTGATAGTAGTAGTAGTTGTTGTTGTTGTAGCAGCAACAGTAGTTGTGGTGGTAGTACTAATTGTAGTATTAGTTGTAATTGTAGTTGTAGTAGTAGTAATTGTAGCAATAGTAGTAATAGCAGTAGTAATAGTAGTAGTAGTATTTGTAGTAGTATTAGTACTCGTAGTAGCAGTAGCAGTAGTTGTAGCAGTAGTATTAGTAGTCCTAATAGTAATACTAGTAGTTGTAGTGGTAGTAGTAATAATAGTAGTAGTAGTAGTACTACTAATACTACTAGTAGTAGTAGTACTAGTTGCTCTAGGAGTTCGAGTAGTAGTACTAGTAGTTGGAGTAGGGGTGGTGGTAGTAGTAGTAGGAGTAGTAGTAGCAGTAGTTGTTGGAGTAGGATTAGTAGTGGTAGTAGTAGTTAGTTGTAGTAGTAGTAGTAGTAGTTGTAGTAGTAGTAGTAGTAGCTGTAGTAGTAGTTTCAGTAGCAGTAGCAGCAGTAGAGATTAGAGTAGTCGTTGTTGTAGTGGTTGTAGTAGTTTTAGTAGCAGGAGTAGTAGTAGGAGAATGAGTAGGAGTAGTATAAGTTGTAGTAGTTGTATTAGTAGTAATATTAGTAGTAGTAGTAGTAGTAGTAGTAGCAGCAGTAGTAGTAGTGGTAGTAGCAGCAGCAGCAGCAGTCGTAGTAGCAGTAGTTGTTGTAATAGTAGTAAGAGTAGAAGTTGGAGTAGGAGTAGTAGTAGGACTTGTGGTTCTTGGAGTAGTGGTGCTAGTAGTAGTACTAGTAATGGTACTAGTAGTGGTACTAGTAGTAGTCGTAGTAGCAGCAGTAGTAGTAGTAGTAGTAGCAGCAGTAGTAGTAGTAGTAATAGTAGTGGTAGTAGTAGTTAGTTGTAGTAGTACTAGTAGTAGTAGCTGTAGTAGTAGTTGCAGTAGCAGTTGCAGCAGTAGTAGTAGTAGCAGCAGCAGCAGTAGAGATTGTAGTAGTTGTTGTTGTAGTGGTTGTAGTAGTTGTAGTAGTTTTAGTAGCAGGAGTAGTAGTAAGAGTATCAGTAGGAGTAGTATTAGTAGTAGTAGTTGTATTAGTAGTAGTATTAGTAGTAGTAGTAGTAGTAGTAGTATTCGTAGTAGTAGTGGTAGTAGCAGTAGCAGCAGCAGCAGTAGTAGCAGTAGTTGTTGTAATAGTACTAATAGTAGAAGTTGGAGTAGGAGTAGTAGTAGGACTTGTGGTTCTTGGAGTAGTGGTACTAGTGGTAGTACTAGTAATAGTATTAGTAGTTGTACTAGTAGTAGTAGTAGTAGCAACAATAGTATTAGTAATAGTAGGAGTTGGAGTAGGATTAGTAGTAGTAGTAATAGTAGTAGGAGTTGGAGTAGGAGTAGTAGTAGTAGTAGTAGTGGTACTAGTAGTAGTAATAGTAGTAGTAGTGGTTGTAGCAGTAGTAGTCATAGTAGTGGTAATAGCAGCAGCAGCAATAGTAGTAGTAATAGGAGTTGGAGTAGGAGTAGTTGTAGGAGTAGTGATACTTGGAATAGTGGTACTAGTAGTTGTAGTAGCAGTAGTTGTTGCGTTAGTAGTAGCAGTTGTAGTAGTAGCAGTATAGTAGTAGTAGCAGTGATAGCAGTAGTGGAGCAGTAGAAGCAGTAGCAGTAGAAGTGGCAGCCGTTGTAGTAGGAGCAGTGATAGTAGTAGAACTTGTTGTAGTAGTAGCGTTAGCAGTAGTAGAAGATATGGTAGTAGTAGCATCATTAGTTGTAGTAGACGAAGTAGTCAAAGTTGTTTTAATAGTTGTGGTAGTAGTAGTAGTCATAGTAGAAGCAGCAGTAGCAGTAGTGGTAGTAGCGGCCGCAATAGTAGTAGTTGAAGGAGTAGTAGCAGTTCCAGCACTAGTAGTAGTGGTAGTAGTAGGAGTAGCAGTGATAGTAGAAGCCGTGGTGGTAGTAGTAGCATTAGTGGTATTTATCGTAGAACTAGTAGTAGTTGTCGTACTTGTAGTAAAACCACTAGTAGTAGTTGTATCAGTAGTAGTAGTAGTAGTAGTAGTAGTAGGTCTTGTAGTAGTAGTAGTAGTCATAGCAATTGTAGTTGCAGTAGCAGCAGTCGTAGTAGTAGGAGCAGCTGTAGTAATAGTAGTAGTAGCAGTAGCAATAGTCATTGTAGAAGTAGTAGAAGTTGTAGGAGTAGAGCTGTAGCAGCAGCAGTAGCAGTAGTTGTAGTAGAAGTAGTAGCAGCAGTGGTAGTAGTAGCGGTAGAAGTTGTAGTAGTTGTAGTAATTATAGTTGCTATAGTAGCTATAGTAACAGTGGATGCTATAGTAGTAGTAGTAGTAGTAGTAGCAGTTCTAGTGGGAGTAGTAGTAGTAGTAGAGCTAGTCGTAGTTGCTGTGGTATCAGTAATAGTAGCAGTAGGCGAAGTAATAGTTTGAGTAGTACTAGTAGAAGTAGTAGCATTAGTACTAGTAGCAGGAGTAGTAGTACTGGTAGTTGTATAGTAGAAGTAGCAGTAGTTGCAGTACTACTAGTAACATAAGTAGTAGTTGTAGCAGTAGTAATAGTAGGAGTTGCAGCAGCAGCAGCAGCAGTAGTAGTAGGTGTGTTGTAGTAGTAGCAACAGTAGGAGTTATAGTAATAGAAGTTGGTGGAGTGTTACGATTAGTAGGTAGTTGTAGAAATTTTAGGAGTGTTAGGTGTAGTAGTAGTAGTAGCAGTAGTAGAAGTATAAGGAGTGTTAGAATTAGTAGTAGTAGTAGTAGTAGTAGTGTTAGTATTAGTAGTAGTAGTAGCAATTTTATGAGTACTAGAAGTAGTAGTAGTAGTAGTTGTTGTTGTTGTTATTGTTGTTGTTGTTGTAGTGGTAGCGATAGTAGTAGTAGCAGTAGCAGCAGTAGGAGTTTGAGTACGAGTTGTAGCTGGCGTAGTTGTAGTAGGTGTAGTAGTAGTAGGAGTAGTAGTAGCAGTAGAAGTTGGAGTAGGAGTAGTAGAAGCCGTAGTAGTTGGAGTAGTAGTAGCAGTGGGAGTTGGAGTAGGAGTAGAAGTAGAAGTGGGAGTTCGAGTAGTAGGAGTAGTAGTAGTAGCAGTAGGAGTGGTTGAAGTTAGAGTAGGAGTAGTAGTAGTAGTGGGAGTTGGAGTTGGAGTAGTAGTAGCAGTGGGAGTTGGAGTAGTAGGAGTAATAGTAGTAGCAGTAGAAGTACGAGTAGCAGTAGCAGCAGCAGCAGTAGTATTAGTAGCAATAGTAGTAATAGTAGTAGCAGTAGTAGTGGTCGGAGTTGGAGTAGGGGTTGTAGTAGTAGTAGTAGTAGTAGCAGTAAGAGTTGGAGTAGGACTAGAAGGAGTAGGTGTAGCAATTGTAGCAGTATTAGAAGTAGTAGTTGGATTTCAAGTAGCAATAGGAGTTAGAGGAAGTGTAGTACAAGTAGTAGTGGAAGTAGTAGGAGTTGGTGTGGAAGGACTAATAGTACTACTATGGCTACTACAAACTACTACTGTTGCTACTACTACTACAACAACAACAACTACTACTAGTACTACTACTACAACTACTTGTACTGTTACTACAACAACTACTAACACTACTATTACTACTACAACAACTACTACTACTATTATGACGGCTACTACTACTACTACCACTACTACTACTGCAACTACTACTACTACGACAACAACAACTATTACTGTTGGTACTACTACTTGTACTACTTCAACACCTATTACTACCAATACCACCACCACTACTACTACTATTACTCATATTACTACTACTATTGCTACAACTACTTCAACTATTGTTACTAATACTACTACTACAACTACTACTCTTATTACAACAATTACCCCGTCTGCCACTACTACTACAGCTACCACGACTACTGCTACTTACACTACTGCTATTACTGCTGCTGCTGCTACTGCTGTTACTACTACTACTACTACTATGACTACTATTACTGCAACTGCTATAACTACTACTACTACTGCTGCTGCTACTACTACTGCTACTACAACTACTACGACTACAACAACTACTACTACAACTATTACTACTACAACTACTACTACCACGACTATTGTTACTACTACTGCTACTGCTACTGCGACAACAACTATTGCTGCTACTACTACTATTGCTTCTGCTACAACTGCTTCTACTACTACTACCACTACTACAAATACTAATACAACTGCTACTTCTGTTGCTACTATTACTAGTACTACTGTTGCTATTACTGCTACTATTACTATAACTACTACTACTACTACTACAACTACTATCGGTACAATTGCTAATGCTACTATTGCTGCTACTACTACTACTATGACTGCTACAACAAGTACTGCTACTACCCCAACTACTAAAACTACTACTACTGCTACTACTGATGCTACGACCGCTACTACTGCTATTATCGCGACTATTGGCAGTACGACTACTACTGCTACAACTGCTGCTGCTACTTCTTCTATGACTACTACTACTGCTGCTACTACTACTACTCCAACTAATATTTCTGCTGCTACTACTTTTACTACTACTAATACTACTACTACTACTACTACTACTACTACTACTACTACTATTACTATTACTACTACTGCGACTTCTCCAACTACTCCTACAACTGCTAATATTGCTCCTTCTGCAAATGCTACTACTACCATTGCCACTACAACTAATACCACTCCTATTGCTCCGAGTTCTAGTGCTACTGCTACTACTATAATTACTGCTGCTACTACAATTAGTACTGCTACTGCTTCTACTACTACTGCTGCTGCAACTATGACTGCTCCTACTATGGCAACTACTACTAGTACCCTTGCTACACAACTGCTACAACTACTATTATTTTTACTAATCTTGTTGCTATTGCTACTGCGACTACTACTACTTTAGCTACTGCTACTTATACTACTACCGCTACTGCTCCTACAACAACTTCTACTCCTACTACTACTACTACTACTGCTACTCCTACTGCTACGATTGCTGCAGCTACTACATCCACTAATATCACTCCAACTACTACTACTGCTGCTACTAGTACTCTCACTACTACTGCTACTACAACAACTACTACTCCTGCTCCTATTACTACTACTGCTACCACTACTACTGTGGCTCCAACTACTGTAACTACTACTCCTACTGCTACTACTACTACAACTACTACTCTTGCTCCTACTACTTTTACAACTACTATGACTATTGTTATTCCTCCTACTACTACTACTGCTCATACTATTACTACTACTGCTGCTACTACTCCTGCTACTTTTCCAATTGCTACTACTACCGCTGCTACTACTACTGCTACTAGTACCTCTACTACTACTAGTGCTATTGTTACTCCTACTACTACTAGTGCTATTGTTACTCCTACTACTACTACTGTTAGTTCTACAATTACTACCACCGCTACTACTACTCTATCAGAAACTATTGATGCTATTACTACTACTACAACAACAACTACTACTACTACTACAACTTCTGCTACTAGTTCTACTACTACTATGGATGGTACAACTGCTGCTGCTGCTACTACTACTTCTGCTACTACTTCTACTACTGCTGCTACTACTACTGTGACTTCTACAACTACTACTACTTCTACTACTACTGCTACCTCTACCACAACCACAACTACTACTTCTACTTCAACTACTACTACTGCTTCTTCTACTACTACTCCAACTATTGCAGCTGTTGCTGCTGCTTCTACTTCAACTTTTGTTAATACTTCTACTTCAACTACTACTACTATGACTACTATGCTTACTACCACTACTACTACTACTACTATTATCACCACTACTACAGCTACTACTACTACAACTAATATTAATAATACTACTACTGCTGCTGCTACTGTTACTGCAGCTACTACTACTGTTACTACTACCATTGCCACTACTACTACTACTGCTACTACTACTACTACTACTATTTCTACTACTGCTACAACTGCTACTATTACTTCTACTACTACTGCAGCTGCTTTTCTTGCAACTACTTCTACTGCAACTACTACTACCACTACTACTACTATAGCTACTGCTACAACTGCTACTACTACTACAGTTGCTACTACTACTGCTACTACAACAACTGCTGCTGCTGCTGCTACTACGACCACTAATAAACTACTAATACTACTACCACTGCTGCTACTGCTACTACTACTACTTCTACTATACTTACCACCACCACCACCACTACTACTACTCCAACTAATACTACTGCCTCTACTACTACTGCTGCTACTACTATTACTACTATGACTACTACAACAATAACAACAACAACAACTACTACTACTACTACTTCTTCTTGTTATATTACTACTTCTACTACTATTGCTGCTGGTGCTACTACTGCTTCTACTACTGCTGCTGCTAGTATGGTTACTACTGCTACTATTGTTACCTCTTCTATGACAGCCACTACAACTACTATTGCTACAATCGCTACTGCTACAACTATTACTTCAACTACCACAGCTACTATAGCCACTGTTGCTACAACAACAACTACTACTATTGCTACTGCTATTGCCACTACAACCACTGCTGGTATCACTAATATGACTACCACTAAAATTAGTGCTGCTACTACTACTACTGCTACATTTGCTACAACAACAACAACAACTACTACAAGTACTACAACCACTACTTCTACGGCTATTACTACTACTATAGCTTCTATTACTGCAACTGCTACTACAAATATTGCTGCTAGAACTCTATTGTTTCTGCTACTGTTACTACATCTGCTACTACTATTACTACTGCTCCCACCTCTGCTACTACTACAACTGCTACTTCTACTAATACTACTGTCGCTACAACTACCACTACTACTACTAGTATGGCTAGTACGACTATTAATATTGTTGCTGCTACAACTACTATTACACCATCTTATGCTACAACTATTACTACCTCTACTAAAACTACTACTGCTACTACTATTGCTAGGATAGCTACTATAGCTACTTCAGCTACTACGGCTACTACTTCTACTACGCTACAACTATAGCTACTACTGCTACTACTATTAATACTACTACACTAACAACTCCTAAAATTGCTACCAATAATACTGCTACTACTACTACAACTACTACTTCGCTTAATACTGCTACTACTACTAATACTACTGTTACTACTACTACTACAACTGCTAGTACTACTAGTACTACTATAACTACTGCTACTACTATGACTATTGCTACAACAACTATTACTACTACCACTACCACTATTACTACTACTACTATTACTGCTACTACTACTACTACCACCACTTACTACTACTACTACTATTACTGCTCCTCCTCCTCCTCCTCCTACTACTACTACTACTCCTACTCCTACTAATACTACTACAACAACTACTGCTACTACTGCTGCTGCTACTACTTCTACTACTGCTACGAATACTACTACTACTACTACTACTGCTGCTACTGCTACTAATAGTACAACTACTGCTACAATAACTATTACTTTTGCTATTATTTCTACTACTAGTGCAACAACCACAAGTACTACTACTATTACTAGCACTACTTTTCTTACAACAATAACAACTAATACTACTACTACTACTACAACAACTACTACTACTCCTACTGCTACTTGTACTACTACTACTACTACTGTAGTTGTCATTGTTGCTACTAGTACTGCTACTGCTGTACTTCTCCTACAACTATTACGATTGCTATTACTACTACTGCAATTAGACTCCTACTGCTTCTACTACTACTATTGCTGCTATTGCTGCTACTTTTACTACTACTAGTACTGATACTAATATGAGTACTACTTCTACTATCACTGCTACTATTTCTACCACTTTTGCAACTGTTAATACTGCAATTGCAGCTATTGGTACTACTAATGCTGATTCAACAGCAACCACTACAACTACTGTGACTATTAATTTTGCCACTACTACAACAACTGCTACTACTTCTACTGCTACAACTACTACAACTTCTAAAATTGTAGCTACTACTGCTACTACTACTGGTGCTACTACTCCTAATACTGCAACTACTGCAACTACTACTACTGCTGCTGCTACTAGTACTACAACTATTGTTACAACTTTAGCTTCAACTTCTTCTACTACTATTACTACAACAACTACTACAACTACTACTCTGCCACAACTATTGCTAATACTACTACTACTACTTCTGCTGCTACTACTATTACTACTACTACATCTAACATTGCAACTTCTACTTCTACTACTACTACTATTACTACAACTACTGCTACAGCAACGACTACTACTACTACTACTACTGTTGTTGCTGCTGCTGCAAAAACTAATATTCTTACAACTTCTCCCACTACTACTACTATTGCTACTAGTATTACTGCTACTACTACTACTATTACGTCAACTACAACTACTACTAGTAGTACTACCACAACTTCTGCCTCTACTACCACTACTACAACTACTACAACTACTTGTACTACTACTACTATTACTTCAGCTAATACTATTGCTGTTGCTACTACTACAGATGGTGCTACCACTACTATTAGCTGTACTTTTGTTACTAATAATGCTACAGCTACTACTGCTGCAACAACAACAACAACAACTACTTCTACTATTACCGCTACTACTACTACTACTACTATTACTACTACTACAATAGCTAATACTACTACTACTACAATTACTACTACCACTACCACAACTACTACAATTACTGCTCCGAGTACTACTACTACTTCTTCTTCTTCTGCAATTACTACTTCTGCTACTATTACCACCAATACTGCTGCTACTACTACTGCTACAACAACAACAACAACAATAACTACCGCTACTACCGCTAGCTACTGCTATTGTTACTACTACTACCACAGCTAATACTATTTTACTACTACTACTACTACCAAAACTACCACTACTACGTCTATTGCTTCTACAACAACTACTACAAGTACTGTTACTACTACTACTGCAACTATTACTACTACTGCTAATGCTACTTATGCTGCTGCTACTGCTACTACTGCTACTACTATTACTATTACTACTACTACTATTGCTTCTACTATGGCTATTGCTTCTAATACAACTACTACTGCTACTACTGCTACTACTTTTTTGACCACTACTCTTGCTACTACTACTACTACTACTACAAATACTACTTGTGGTACTACTGGTACCACTACTATTACTACTTCAATAGCTACAACTACTACTATTGCTGCTTCTACTTCTACCACTTAGAGTAATACAACTACCTCAATAAATGTTGCTGCTTCTGTTGCTGCCGCAACTACTACTACTACAACTGTTGTGGCTACCACTACAGGAAGTACTACTACTTCTTCTCCAACTTCGGCTACTCATACTGCTGCTGCTATCACCACTACTTCTATGACTACTGCAACAACTGCTACTACTACTAGTACAACCACTACTGCTTCTGCTACCATTACTACTGCCGCTACTGCTACAACAACTATTACTACTTCCATTACTACTACTACTACTATTACTACTGCTATTGCTGCTGTTGCTACCACAGCTACTACCACTACTACTACTACTACTTATCCTCCTCCTCCTCCTATAACTATAACTAACGCTACTGTTGCTAGTACTATTACTAATAGTACTGCTGCTATTGCCACAGTTACCACTACTACTACTGCTAATGCTACAAATGCTACAACAACTACTACTGCTAACGCTACAACTCTACAACAACTACTACTGCTACTATAACTTTTGGTACAACTAATACTACAACTAGTACTACGACTACAACTACAAATGCTACTACTACTACTACTAATACTTCTGCTACTACTACTATTGTTGCTGCTACTACTACTACTAATACTACTACTACTACTACTACTAATACTACTACCACTAGTACTACTACTACGACTATACTACTACTACTACTACTACTCCTACTACAACTACTACTACTACTACTACTACTACTACTACTACTACTACTACTACTACTACTACTACTACTACTACTACTACTACTACTACTACCACTACTACTACTACTACTATTACTACTACTACTACTCTACTACTACTGTGCTAATTTTACTACTACTACTACTTCTGCTTTCACTACTACTACTACTACTACTACTACTACTACTACTACTACTACAACTACTATTCTAGTGACTAGTACTACTGCTACTGCTGCTATGTTACTACTACTCGTACTACTGTACCTAATAATACTACTGCTACTGCTGTTGCTACTCCTACTACTACTACAACTATTGCTACTAGTACTCCTCCTCTTCCTCCTCCTCCTTCTACTACTACTAGTACTACTACTTCTTCTGCTACTACTATTTCAACTACTACTACCACTACTACTATGAATACTACTACTTTGACAACTACTACTACTGTGATGACCAGAACAACAACTACCACTACTACTATTACTATTATTAATATTACTACTACTACTAGTCCTATTACTACTAATACAACTACTACTTCTACTACTATAATTACTACTACTATTACTACTACTACTAGTACTCTTAATACTCCTACTACAACTACTACTATTGCTACTACTACTACTACAACTCCCACTACTACTATAATTAATACTACTACTGCTGCTGCTGCTACTACTAGTACTACTGCTACCACTATTACTAATACTATTACAACAAATATTATTACAATGACTCCTACCACTACTACTACTACTACTGCTACTAGTACGACTACCACCACCACTACTACTACTACTCGTGCCATTACCTCTGCTATTACTATTGCTACTACAACTACAACAACTACTACTACACCTACTACTTCAACAACAACTACTACTATAATTACTACCACGAGTACTACTACTACCACTACTACTACTTCTACTACTATGGCTACCATGACTGCTACTACTAGTATGGCTTCAACTACTACTACAACTACTACTACTACTACTACTACTACTACAACTACTGCTACTACTACTACTATTATTACTAATACCATGACTTCAATGACTACTATTGCAACTATTTTTGCTATTGTTACTACTGCTACTACTACTACTACTACTACTACTACAACTACTTCTATTACTACTACTATTGTGAGTACTACTACTACTTCTACTGCTACTAATATTTCTACTACTACTAGAAGTTGTAGTAGTTGCAGTAGTATTAGTAGAAGTCATAGTAGTTGTAGTAGTAAGAGTAGTAGTAGTCATAGTAGTAGTACTTATTGTCGAAGTTATAGTTCGATTAGTTGTTGGAGTTATTATTGCCGGAGTAGTGGTAGCAACAGTAGTAGCAGTTGTAGTAGTTGTAGGAGTAGGAGTAGGAGTAGGTATAGTAGTAGTCATACAAGTTGAAGTAATAGTAGTAGTAGTTCTTGCAGTTGTAGTAGTAGTAATAGTAGCAGCAGCAGTTGTAGTAGAAATATTAGTGGTAGTAGTAGTGGTAGTAGCAACAATAGTAGTAGCAGTCGCAGCAGCAATAGTAGCAGTAACAACAGCAGTAATAGCAGTATATAGTAGTAGCAGAAGTTGTAGTAGTAATATCAGTAGTAGTTGTAGTAGGAGTAGGAGTAGTCACAGTAGTTGTTGTACTAAGAGTAGCAGTAGTAGCTGTTTTTGTAGAAGCTAAAGTAGTAGTTGTAACACTAGTCACAACAGCAGGAGTAGTAGTAGTAGGATGGTTAGGAATAGTAATAATAGTAGCAGTAGTATTGTTAGTATTAGTTGTAGGGGTAGTAGTAATAGTAGTAGGTGCAGGAGTAGGACTAGGTGTAGGAGTAGTAGTAGGATTTGGTGTAGGAGGAGTAGTAGTATGAGTAGTAGTAGTTGTTGTAGTGTCAGTATTAGTAGTAGAGGTACCAGTAGTAGTAGGAGTAGTATTAGTAGTAATAGGACTAGTAGTAGTAGCAATCAGTGTAGTATTTGTAGTAGTAGTAGTAGTAGCAGTAGTAGCAGTAGCAGAAGTAGTAATAGTAGCAGCAGCAGCAACAGTTGTACTAGTAGTAGTAGTAGTAGATGTAGTAGCAGTTATTGTCGTAGTTGTGGTAGTAGGAGTGTTTGGAGTTCTAGTATTAGTATGACTACTACTACTAGCAGTAATAGTAGTAGGAGTAGTCGTAGCAATTGTAGTCATAGTAGTAGTAGTAGTTGGAGTGTAGTTGTTGTAGGAGTAGTTGGAGTAGTAGGCATAGAAGTCATAGGCGTGTTTAGAGTGGGAGCAGTAGTAGGAATAGTAGTAGTAGTCACAGTCGTAGCAGTAGTAGTTGTGGTAGTCATACTAGTAGCAACAGGAGTAGTAGTAGTAGTAGCAGTAGCAGTAGTTTTAGTAATAGTAGCAACAATAGTAGTAGATATAGTAGTAGCAGTAGTAGTTGTTGTAGTAGCAGTCATAGTAATAGAAGTAGTAGTAGGAGTAGCAATTGGAGTAGGAGTTGGAGTAGTAGTCATAATAGTAGTAGTACCAGTGGTTGTTGTAGTAGTTGTAGGAGGAGGAGTAGTAGAAGTGGTAGTAGTAGTTGTTGTTGTTGTAGTAGTAGTAGAAGTAGTAGCATTAGTAGTAGTGGTAGTATTAGTAGAACTAGCAGTAGTAAAAATAGTAGTAGTAGTAGCAAAAGGAGTTGTTGTAGTAGTAATACTTGTAGTACCAGTAGTAGTAGTAGTATTAGTAGAAGTAATAGCAGTAGTTGTTGGAGTAGTAGCAGTGCTAGTAATATTAGTTGCAGTGGTAGTGTTGTACTAGTAGTAGCAGCTGTAGCAGCAGTAGTAGTAGTATTAGTAGTAGTAGTTGTAGTATTAATAGCAGTAGTAGTAGAAGTAGTAGTAGCAGTAGTACTAGTAGGAGGAGGAGGAGGAGTAGTAGTTGTAGCAATAGGAGTGGTAGTGGTAGTAGTAGTACTAGTAGTGGTGGTAGTAGTAGTAGTAGTAGTAGTAGCTATAGTAGTTTTAGCAGTAGTAGTTATATTATAGTAGTAGTACTGGTAGTAGAAGTAGTAGTATTAAGAAGTAGAAGTATTAGTAGTAGCGATAGTAGTAGAAGTGTAGTGGTAGCAGTCGTAGTTGTAGTAGTAGTAGAAGTAGTAGTAGTTGTAGTTGTAGTAGTCTTAGTAGAAGTAATGGTAATAGTAATAGGAGTACTTGTAGCAGCAATAGTAGTAGTTGTTGTAGTAGTATAGTAGTAGTGTAGTTGTAGTAGCAATAGTAGTTGTTGTAGTAGTGTAGTAGTAGAGGTTGTAGCAGTATCAGTAGTAGCAGCAGCAGCAGTAGTAATAGTAGTAGTAGAAGTAGTAGTAGTCATAGTCATAGTAGTAGTAGTATTTATTATTGTTATAACTGTAGTGGTTGAAGTAGTAGAAGTAATAGCAATAGTGGTAGTAGTATTGGTAGTAGTAGCAGAAGTAGTAGCTGTAACAGGTGAAGTAGAAGTAGTAGTACATGTTATAGTAGCAATAGTGGTAGTAGTACGTGGTGTAGAAGTTGTTGTAGTAGTAGTCGTAGTCATAGTAGTAGATGTAGTTATACAAGTACTAGTAGTAGTAGTAGTTGGAGGAGGAGTAGGAGGAGGAGGAGGAGTACTAGTAGTAGCAGTGGAAGTAGTAGTTGTAGTAGTAGTAGTAGAAGAAGTAACCGAAGTTCCAGTAGTAGTCATTGAAGTAGTAGTATCAGTAGTAGTAGTAACTGTAGTAATAGTAGCAGGAATAGTAGTATTTGTAGTAGTCGTAGTAGGTAGTAGTAGTAGTAGTACTAGTATCAGTAGTAGTAGTAGCTGCAGTAGTAGTGGTAGCAAGAGTAGTAGTAGGAGCAGCAGCTGTGGCAGAAGTTGTAGTAGAAGAAGTTGCAGTAGTAGTAGTAGTTGCAGTAGTAGTATTAGTAGCAGCAACTGCAGCAGCAGTAGTAGTAGTAGTCTCAATTGTAGTAGTAGTAGTAGCAATCTGAGTAGTAGTAGTAGTCATGGCCGTTTTAATAGCAGTAGCAGTAAGAGCAGTAGTAGTAGTAGTAGTAGTAGCAGTAGTAGTAATATTTGTAGTAGGAGCAGTAATTGTAGCTATAGTTGTAGTTGTACTAGTAGTAGTAGCAATTGTAGTAGAAGTATCAACCGCATTGGCTATATTTATTGCAATATAAGTAGTAGTACTAGTAGGTGTAGTACTAGTAGTCATAGTAGTAGCTATTTCAATTGCAGTAGTAGTAGTGGTAGTCATAGGAGAAGTAGTAGTAATAGAAGTAGTAGTAGTAAGAGTAGTAGTACTAGTAGTAGTACTAGTAGTAGTAATAGGACTAGTAGTAGCAGAAGCAGTAGCAATAGTAGTAGTCATAGTAGTAGTAATAGTCGTGGTAGGAGTAGTTATAGTAGTAGTTATTGTTGTTGTTATTGGAATATTAGTAGTAGCAATAGTTGTAATTATAGTAGTAGTAGGAATAGTAGTAGTCATAGTCGTAGTAGTTCTTGTAGTAGTAGTAGTAGTAGGAGTAGTAGTAGGAGTAGTAGTAGTAGCAATAGTAGTAGAAATATTATTGGTGGTGGTGGTGGTGGTAGTAGTAGTAGTAGTAGTCGCAGTAGTAGTTGTAGTAAGAGCAGCAATAGTAGTAGTTACTATAGATGCCAAAGTAGTTGTTTTAATAGTTGCAACAGCAGCAGGAGTGTTAGGTGTAATCGTAGTTGTAGTTGTAGTAGTGTTAGTATTAGTAGTACGAGTAGTAGTAATAGCAGTAGGTGTACGAGTAGGACTAGTAGTAGTAGTAGTAGTAGAAAGAGTTGGTGTAGGAGTAGGGATAGTAGTTGGAGTAGTAGTAGTAGAAGTAGCAGTGCTAGTATTAGTATTTGTAGTACTAGTAGTAGAAGGAGTAGTAGTAGAAGCAATTGTTCTAGTAGTAGAAGTAGTAGTAGTAGTCGTAGTAGTAGTAGTTGAAGTAGTAGTTTTAGTATTAGCAGTAGTAGTAGTTGTAGTTGGCGTAGGGATATTAGTAGTAGTAGGAGTTGCTGTAAGAGTAGTAGTAGTAGCAGCAGCAGTAGTAGTAGTAGTAGTAGTAGTTGTTGTAGTAGTAGCAATGGCAGTTGTTGCAGTAGTAGTAGTAGATGGAGTGTTTTGAGAAGTAGTTTTAGTACGACTAGTAATAGTAGTAATAGTAGTAGGGGTAGTAGTAGCAGTGGGAATAATGGTAATAGTAGTAATAGTAGCAGTAGTAGTTGTTGTAGATATTGTAGCA
>RXID01022528.1:113458-173092 GCA_005019695.1 Trichopus zeylanicus subsp. travancoricus
ACTACAATTACTACTACTACTACTACTACTACTACTACTACTGTTAGTGCTACTACTACCACTATAACAACTTCTACTGCTACTACTATCACTGCTACTACTACTGCTACTTCTACTACTACTACTTGTACTACTACTGCTACTACTGCTACTACTACAACAATGACTACTACTGCTACTACTACTGCTACTTCTACTGCTACTACGACGACTACAACTACTCCGGCTACTACTATTACAATGACTACTACAGCTGCTGCTACTACTTCTGCTACAGTACAACTACTGCTACTACTAGAATTACTACTACTACTACAATACTGCTATTACTGCTACTAATATTACTACTACTGCTACCACCACTACTACTACTCCGACTGCAACTATTACTCCGCATAATACTACTATTACTATTACTAATACTACTACTACACCTCCAACTACTACTACTACTCCTACTACTTTTACTACTACCCCAACTGGAACTACTACTACTCCTACTACAACCACCATTACTACTTCGACTACAACTATTACAAATTCTCCTACTACAACTACTACAACTCCTACTACTACTCTACTACTTCTACTACCATTACAGCTAATTCCACCATTACTTCTACTCCTACTACTACAACTAATACTAGTACTACCACTACTAATACTACTACTTCTACTACTACTGCTGCTACTATTACTACTACTACCCTAACTATAACTTCTACTATTACTGCTGCTGCTACTACTACTACGACTACTAGTACTATGATGCTACGACTTCACCCCCTACTACTATAACAACTACTACTACTACTACGACTACTACTACTACTATTACATCTCTTACTACTACTACTGCTACTGCTTTCGCTACTACTTCTACTCCAACTCCAACTGCAACTAGTACTTCCACGATTACAACTAGTACTACTACTTTTGCAACTACTACTACTGCTACTGCTACAACTACTACTCCTGCTACTTCAACTATTACTACTACTCCAATTACTACTACTACTACTACAACGACTACAAGTACTACTATTACTACTACAACAACTATTAATACTGCTTCTAATACTACTACTACTACTACTAATGCACCTAGTGGTCCAACTACTACTATTACTACTACTAAGGCTATTATTGTTCCTGCTATTACTAATCCTGCCACTACTACTAGTACTGCTACCAGTACCGCTTCTCATCCTACTACATCTACTACTTCTATAATTACTTCTACTACTACTAATACTTCGGTTGCTGCACGTACTACTTCTACTACTACTACTACTACTTCTACTACTACTACACGAACTAGTACAAGTAGTACTACTTCTACTGCGACTACTACTATAGCTGCTACTACTACTTCTACTCGTACTACTACCACTGCTGCTGCTACTACTCCCACTACTGCTAATACTATAACAACAACTTCTACTACTACTACTACCGCTACTACTGCTACTCCTTCTGCTGCTCCTGCTACTACTACTACTACCACTACAACTACAACAACAACTACTACTACTACTCCTGCTACTACTAATACTATGAGTATTACGACTACTACTACTACTATTGCCACTACGACAATTACTAGTACTACTAGGGCAACTAGTACCGCTACAACTACGACAAATACTACTACTCCTACTACTACTACTGCTACTACTGCTATTGTTGTTGTTGTTACTGCTACTACTACTACTGCTGCTACTATTACCACTACTACTTTTACTACTACGACTACTACAACTTTTACTACTACAACTGCAATTACTACTATTACTACTACTATTACTACTACTGCTATTACAACTATTACTATTACTAATACCAGTACTACTACTACTACTACTACTTCTGCTACTTCTACTACTAATGCTACTACTACTACTACTCATCCTACCACTATTATTAGTACTACTCCTACTACTACTACTACTGCAACTACTACTACTACTACTACTCCTACTACTCCTACTATAACTACAATAACTGCCACTAGTTTTCCTACTACTACTAGTACAACTACTACAATTTCTCCTAAGGCCACTGCTACTGTGACTACTGCGACCCCTAATACTACTTCCACTACGACTACTGCTGCTCCTATTGCTACTGCCTCTACTACTTCTACTACTAATAAAACTGTTGCTATGCTACTCTTACAGCCAATGATGCTAATATTTCTCCTACGACAATAATAGCTGCTGCTACTACTAATTCAACAGTTATTCCTACAATTGCAACTCCTACGTGTACTACTGCAACTACTACTACTACTAGTACTACTTTGATAACTACAACTACAACTACAATGGGTACAACTACTACTTCTACTACTGCTATTACTCTTGCTACTACTACTACTACTTTTGCTCCGGTTGTTAACACTACTACTACTACTTTTGTTGTTGCTACCACTACTACTACCACGACTCCTACTACTACTACTACTATAACAACAACAACTACTTTGACTACAACTTCTACTCTGGCTACAACTATTGTTGGTGCTACTACTCATACTACTAGTACTACTACTACAACTACTCCCACCACCACTGTTACTACTACTACTACGACTACTAATACAACTATTGCTGCTACTTCTACTACTGCTGTTACAAGTACATCTACTCCTTCTACTACTACTACTATGATTACTGCTACTACTACAACTCCTATTACTAGAATGACTACTACTCCTATAACTACAATTATTCCTAATACAAATACTGCTGCTATACCTACAACCACTACTACTACTCCTACTTCAGCTACTACTACCACCACTACTACTACTACTACTACTACTACTACTACTCCTCCTAAAAATACTACCATAGCTACTACTACTTCCACAACTCCTACTACAAATATTGCTACTACTACTGCTACTACTTCTACTACTACTACTGCTACTACTGCTGCTGCTGCTGCTACTACTACTACTACTACAACTACTCCGACCACTATTACTGCTACTAATACTTCAACTTTTACTATTTCGAATATCACTACTACTGCTACTTCTAGTACTGCTGCTGCTACTACTACTACTGCTACTAGTGTTGCAACTACTACCACTATTACTACCACTACTACTAGTACTACCCCTACTACTACTACTACTACTACTACGACAACAACAACAACAACAACAACAACTACTACTACTACTACTACTCAAACTACTACTACTACTACGACCGCTACTTCTCCTACTTCTTCTAGTACTACTAATATAACTACAATGACTTCTCCTACTGCCTTTGCTACTATGACTACTGCTACTACTACTACTTCTACTACTACTACTACTACGGCTGCTACATCTTCTACTATTGATACAACTGCTCCTGCTCTTACAACTAATGCTACCAATACTTCTATTATGATAATAACTGCTGCTACTGCTACTACTTCAACTATTATTAATACAACTGCTATTTCTACTAGTACTACTACTGCTACTACTAATAATATTGCTACTACCATAACTACCACTATTTCTACAACTGCTACGATTGCTACAATGAGTACTACTACTACTACTTCTATCTCTATTACTATAGCTACTACTACTACTGTTGCTCCTACTCCTACTACTGCTATTGCTACTACTACTTCTACTACTACAGTACTTCTACTCCTACAACTACTATTACTACTACTATTACTGCTACTGCTACTACTACTACTACTACTAATATTATTGTTGCGGCTACTTCTATAACTAGTACAACTACTATTGCTACTACTACTACTACTACTACTACTACTACAACTATTACTACTACTGGCAGTAGTACTACTGCTACTACTGCTACTACTGATGCTACAATGTCTACTACTACTTCTACTGCTACTACAACTACTACTGTTACTGCTACTTCTGCTAGTACTACTTCAGCAGCTACAACTACTGCTTGAACAACTACTACTATTACTGTTACTACTACTAAGAGTACTACTACTACTACTCAGGTTACGACTACTACTACTAGTAGTAGTACAACTACTACTGTAGCTACTACTACTACTACATCTACTACTTCTGTTACTACTACTACTACTACGACCACTAGAACTAATATTACTGCTACTCCAGCTATTGCTACAACTATTACTTCTACCACTTCTACTACTGCTCCTCCGTCTACTACTACTATAAATACAGCCACCACTTCTACTGCTACCGCTGTAACTATTGCTACTACTTTCGCCACTACTTCTATTACTACTGCTACTACTACCACTACCGATACAACTACTGCTACTACTATACCTACTAATAGTACTAATACTACTACCACTGTTGTTACCGCTGCTACTGCTAGTAATACTGCCATCACTACTACTACTGCTACTACTGCTGCTAATCTTATTGCTACTACTACTGCAGCTGCGACTAAAACTATTACAACTACTATTGCTACAACTACTAGTACTTCTACCACGAATGCTGCTACTACTACTAATATACTACTATTGATACTACTACTACTTCAGCTACTGTTGCTTCTACTACTACTAGTACTACTACTACAACTACTATAGTTATACTAATATTATCACTGCTGCTACTTCTATGACTACTACTACTACTATTACTACTACTGCTACAACAACAACAACAACAACAACAACTACTACTACTAGTACTGTTGCTGCTGCTACGACGACTACTACTACTTTTGCAGCTACTACAACTACTATTCTACTACAACTGCTACTGTTGCTACTGCTACTTCTGCTACTACTACTTTAGTTGCTACAACTGCTGCTTGGACAACTACTGCTATAACTATTACTACTACTAGTAGTAGTACTACTACAGAGGCTACTACTACTACGACTACTATTATAACCGCTACAACTGCTAATACTCACATACTGCTACTACTACTAATACTACTCCTTCTACTACTACTACTACTACTACTCCTACTACTACTACTACTACAAATACTACTATAGCCACTACTACTACTACTGCTACTACTACTACCACTAGTTCTACTACTACTATTGCTGATGCTGCTACTACTGCTACTACTGCTACTACAACAACTACTACTACTACTATGACTATAACAACAACTACTACTTCTCCTAAAGCCACTACAAGAACTACTAGTACTACTACTACAACAACTACTACTACATCTACAACTACTACTACTACTACTACTTCTACTGCTACAACTAGAACTACTACAACTACTACTGCGACGAATACTAATACTACTACTACTACTACTACTACTACTACAACTACCACTACTACTTCTACTACTACGACTACTGCAACTATTACTACTATAACTGCAGCTACTACTACTTCTACTACAACTAGTAGTATTACTAGTAGTACAACTACACTTACTAAAACCACAATTACTAGTAGTACAACTACAATTACTACTACAATTACTGCTACTTCTACTACAACTAGTAGTATTACTAAAACCACCACCACCACCACTACTACCACTACTACTATTTTCGCTGCTAATGCTGCTACTGCTACTACTACTACTACCATTGCTACAACTACACCACCTACTACTACAACTACTACTATGGCAACTAGTACTACTTTTAATACTAGTACTACTACAGCTGCCATTACTTTTCCTACTACTACTAGTACTACTACTACAACTATTACAACTTCTCCTAAGGCCACTGCTACAATGACTTCTACTCCTGATACTACTACTTTTTCTACTACTACTACTACTACTACTACTCCTACCGCTACTACCTCCACTACTGGTACAACTACTGCTGCTCTTGCTGCTAATTATGCTAATATTCCTACTACGACAATAATAGCCGCTACTGCTAATAACTCAACTTCTTTTACTGCAACAACTACTACTACTTCTACAACTGCTACTACTGCTGCAACAAGTACTACTACTAGTACTGCCACCGCTAATAGTCCTACAACTACTACTACTGCCATTGCAACTATTGCTAATACAACTACTACCACTACAACTTCTCCTACTACTACTACTTCTGTTGCTACTACTACTACTGCTGCTGCTACTACTACTATGACAACAACTACTACTTCTACTACAACTACTACTTCGACTGTAACTACTGTTGCTGCTACTATTCGCACTACTACTACTACTACAACTACTTCTACTACTGCTACTACTACTACGACTACTATTACAACTACTACTTCTACTTCTACTACTACAACTACTATCACTACTACTACTACAACTACGACTACTAGAATTACTACTACTCCTACAACTACAACTATTACTACTGCTAATACTACTACTACTGCTACTACCACTACTACTACTCCTACTGCAACTACTACTACTACTCCCACAACTACAACTATTACTACTACTAATACTACTACTACTACTCCTACTACAACTACTACTACTCCCGCTACTAATATTACTACTATTAATACTACGACTACTCCTACTACTACTACTACTCCTACTACGACTCCACTAGTAATTCTACTATTACTAGTACTACTACAACTCCTACTACCACAACTACCGCTGCTACTACTACTACTTCTACTACTACTACTACTTCTTCTACTGCTACTACTATACAACTACTATTACTACTATTACTGCTACTGCTACTTCAACTATTACTATTACTAATACCACTACTACTGCTAATAATGATGCTACGGCTACTACTATACCATTGCAACTATTACTACACCTACTACAACTAGTACTACTATGGCAACGACTACTACTTCTACTACTACTACTAATACGATGGCTACTTCTCCTACTACTTCTAGTATGACTACTACAACTACTACAACTTCTCCTACTGCCTTTGCTATAGTGACTACTACTACTCCAACTACTATTTCTACTACTACTACGACTACTGCTACTACTACTAAGATCGCTACAACTTCTAAAATTGCTACAATTGCTGCTGCTCTTATAGCTAATGCTACTAATACTTCTACTATGTCAATAACTACTGCTATTGTGCTACTTCAATTGCAATTCATGCAACTGCTACCGCTACATGCACTACTACTGCTGTTACTGCTACTACTATTGCTACTACCAAAACAACTACTACTTCTACAACTGCTACTACTGCTACAACGGGTACTACTACTGCTACTGCTACCGCTATCACTACAACAACAACTACTACTACTACTACACCTATTTCTGCTGCTACTATTGCAACTAACACTACTACTACTTCTACGACTCCTACTTCTACTACTACTTCTACTACTCCTACTTCTACTACTGCTCCTGCTGCTACTACTGCTTTCGCTACTACTGCTACTACTATTTATACTACTGCTACTTGTTCTACTACAGCTACATCCACTCCAACAACTACTATTACTACTACTATTTTGGCTCATGCTACTATTACTACTACGGCTACTACAGCTACTGCTACTACTACAACTACAGCTAATATTATTGTTGCTGCTACTACTATGACTACTACTACTACCATTACTACTATTACTACTACCAGTAGTAGTAGTACTACTACAGCTGTTTCTTCTGCTAGTACGATGACTACTAAAACATCTACGACTGCTAGAACTAGTACTCCTACTACTACTACTGTTGCTGCTGCCACTACTTCTGCTACTACTACTTCACCTACTACAACTACTGCTTGAACAACTACTACTATTACTGTTAATACTACTAATAGTACTACTACTACTACTGAGGCTACTACTACTACTACTGGTAGTACTACTACTACAACTACCACTATAGTTACTACTACGCTACTACTAATACTATTGAGGCTACTACTGCTGCTGCTACTACTACTACTACTACCACTACTAGAAATATTACTACTGCTACTCCTGCTACAGCTACACCTATTACTTCTACCACTTCTACTACTGCTACTACAACTACGACTACCACTACTACAACTACCGCTACAACTACTGCAACTACTTCTGCTACTACTTCTATTGCTACTGCCACTACTACCACTATCGCTACTACCACTGCTACTGCAACTGCTGCTACTACTATAACAACTAAGAGAACTACCACTACTACTACTACTACTTCTACATCTACTACTACTGCTACAACCGGTACTACTAGTACTGCTATCGCTATTACTCCTACTACTACTGCTACTTTTGTTGCTATTGTTGCTAAAACTACTACTACTACTATGACTTCTCCTACTCCAACTACTTCTGCAACTACTACTACGACTACTACTACTATTATAATAACTACTACTACATATACTACAGGTGCTACTCCGACCGTAAATACTGTCGCTGCTGCTACTCATGCTACTACTGCTGCCATTGCTACTACTATGACAACTAATACACCGACTACTGCTACTTCTACTACTACAACTACAACTATAGCTACTCTTGCTACTATAAATACTATGACTACTACTACTACTACAACAACTACTACTACTAGAATTACTACTACTCCTAAAACTACTACTTTTACTAATGCAAATACTACGGCTATCGGTACTACCACTACTACCACTCCTACTGCAACTACTCCGACTCCTATTACTACTATTACTACTACCAATACAACGACTACTCCTATGACTACCACTATGACTATTACTAGTCCTACTATAATTACAACAAATTCTCCAACTACAACTACTAATACTGCTACTATTGCTACTACTACGACTACTCCTACTACTAATACTACAACTACTACTACAACTACTATTACCACTAATACTACTACTACTTCTTCTTCTTCTACCACTACTACTACTATTACTTCTACCACTACTTCAACTATTACTTTTACTACTACCACTACTAGAGCTACTATTATTCCAACTGCTGCTGTTACTACTACTACTACGACAACTACCACTACTCCTCCTACTACTACTACTCCTACCGCTACTTCTCCGACTACTGCTAATAATACTACTTTAACTTCTACAACTTCTCCTACTGCCTTTGCTACAACAACTACTGCTAATTCTACTCCTACTTCTACTACTGCTACAACTATAGCTACTACTACTATGGCTGCTACAACTTCTACTATTACTACAACTATTGCTTCTCTTACTGCTAATGCTACTAATACTTCTACTATGATAATAACTACTGCTACTCCTACTGCTGCTACTGCTAATACTTCAATTGCTATTAATATAACTACTACCGCTAATTGTAATACAACAATTGCTACAACCACAACTACTACTACATCTACAACTGCTATGACTACCACAACAGGTACTACTAGTACTCCAGCTACCACTACTACTACACTACTACTACTACTACTACTACTACTACTACTACTACTACTACTACTACTACTACTACTACTACTACTACTACTACTACTACTACTACTGCTCCAATTGCTACCGCTGCTATTGCTACTACTACTACTACTACTAATACTACTACGACTATGAATGATACTTCAAGTACTACTGCTACATCTACTCCCACAACTACTATTACTACTACTATTATGGCTTCTGCTACTACTACTGCTACTTCTACTACTACTTCTACTACTACTACAACTAATACTAATATTGTTGTTGCTACTACTACTATCACAACTACTACTACTATTACTACTACTGCTACTACTATAACAACAACTATCACTACTACTACTACTACTAGTACTACTATTGTTGCTGCTACGATGACTACTACTACTTCTGCTGCTACTACAACAACTATTGCAACGGCTACTACTAATACTACTGCTGCTACTTCTACTACCACTACATCTTGTGCTATAACTATAGCTTAAACAACCACTACTGTTACTTTTACTACTACTACTAAAGCTACCACTACTACTCTAAATAGTACTACTTCTACGACTACTACAACAACTATTACTACTGTCACTACTACTGCTGCTGCTACTACTACTGAGGCTATTACTACTACTACTGTTGTTGTTGCTACAACTTTGACAACTACCACTACTATAACTAATACACCTGCTACTCCTGCTACTACCACAACTATTACTTCTACCATTTCTACAACTACTCCTCCAGCTATTGCTACTACAACTACAACTACCACAACTACAGCTATAGCTTCAACTACTGCTACTACTACTACTGCTACAGTGATAGCTGCAACTACTACAACTACTAATGGTACTGCTACTACTGCAATAACTAATGCTATCACTGCTACTACTAGTACTACTACTACCACTACTATTACTGCTACTACTGCAACTACTACTACTATTATTGCTGCTACTATTACTACTACAACTACTACTGCTGCTACTACAACAACTACTACTACTACTATAGCTACTACTATGACTACTTCTACCACTAATGCTACTACTACTACTACTATACTACTACTAATACTACTGCTTCTGCTGCTGGTCTTGCTTCTACTACTACTACTACTACTACTACTACTACTACAACAATAATAACTACTACTAGTACTATTACTACTACTATTACTATTGTTGTTGCTGCTACTTTTACTACTATTACTCTTACAGCTTATCCTACTACTACTGCTACTGTTGCTGCTACTACTGCTGTCACTTCTACTACTACTACTTTTTGTGCTACTACATTTGCTTCTACTACTACTGCTGCTGCTGTTGCAACTGTTGCTAATACTACTTCTACTACTTTGACTTATCCGACTACTACTACTTCTATAACTACTACTACTACTACTACTATTGTTGCAGCTACTGCTGCTACTACTACTAATATAACAACTTCTACTACTGCTACTACTACTGCTACTATTGTTGCCACTGCTACTCGAACTATTACTACTATTGCTACTACTACTATTACCACTACTATTACTATTACTACTATTACTACTATTACTACTATTACCACTATTACTATTACAACTATTACTACTATTACTATTACCACTACTACTACCACCTCTATAAGTACAACTGCAATGACAACTCCTGCTACTACCACTACTATAACTACTATTACACCTGCTACTAGTACTCCTCCTCCTTCTATTACTACAATACTACCACTACTACTACTACAACTAGAATTACTACTACTACTAAAATTACTACTATTAGTACTACTAAAACTACTACTACTTCTACTGAAACTACTATGATTACTACTACTACTCCTAATGCTACTACTATTACTCTGACTACTTCGACTATTACTACTCCTACTACTACAACCAGTGTTACTACCACTACTACTCATGCTAACACTATTGCTACTACTACTATTTTAACTAATATTACTACTGCTGCAAATACTACTACTGCTACTACGACAAGTACAGCTACTGCTACTACAACTCTTACTACAACTCCAATTACTACTAGTACTACTACAACAACTGCTATAAGAATAACTATTACTTCTACAACTATTATTACTACTATTACAACTACTAATACTGCTACTAATACTACTACTACTACTAATGCGACTAGTGCTCCAACTACTACTATTACTACTACTAAAGCTATTCTATTGCAGCTATTACTACTGCTGACACTCCTACTACTGTTGCTACTAGTACTACTACTACTACTACTTCTTCTACTACTTCTATTATAATAGGTACTAGTGCTAATACATCAGTTGCTACACGTACTGCTACCACTACTACAACTACTGCTACTACTACTACTATTGCAACTACTACTACAGCTGCTACAGCAGCCAAACTAGTAGTAGTAGTGACAAAAGTTGTAGTAGTAGAAGTAGTAGTGGTCGTATTAGTAGTAGTAGTAGTAGTAGTAGTAGTAGTAGTAGTAGTAGTAGTAGTAGTAGTTATTGAAGTTGTAGTAGTAACAGTAGCAATAGTAGTGGTAGTTGCAATTGCATTGGGAGCAGTAGTAGTATTAGTATTGGTGGTAGCAGTTGCAGGGGTAGTAATAGTAGTAGTAGTAGCAGGTGAAGTCATAGTAATAGAAGTAGTAGCAAAAGTAGTAGTAGTAGGTGAAGTCATAGTAGTAGAAGTAGTAGCAGAACTAGTAGTAGTAGTAGCAGTAGTGGTAGTAGAAGTGGTAGCAGTAATCGTAGTGGCAGCAGTAGAGGCAACAGTACTTATTGTAGTAGTTATTGTAGCAGTAGCAGTTGTTGAAGTAGTAGTAATAGTAGTAGGTTTTGAAGTAGCAGCTGTAGTAGCAGTAGCTGGAGTAGAGTGCTTGGAGAAGCAATAGTAGTAGTAGTGGTGACAACTGTAGTTATAGTGGGAGTAGTAGTGGTAGTAGTTTTCATGGTTGTTATAATACTAGAAGTAGTTGTAGTAGTAGGAATAGTATTAGTAGTTGCACTACCAACAGCAGTAGTAGTAATAAAAGTAATGGTAGCAGTTGTAGAAGTAGTAGCAATAGTATTAGTCGGAGTAGTAGTTATAGTAGCCATATTATTAGTGGTACAAATAGTAGCAGTAGTAGTAGCAGCCGCAATAGTAGTGGTAGTAGTAGTAGCAATTGTTATAGTAGTGCTCGTAGTAGCAATAGCAGTCATAATAGTAGTACTATTACTTATTATAGTAGTAGTAGTAGTAGTAGTAGCAGTCGCAGCAGCAGTAGCAGTAGTAGTTGTAGTAGTAGTAGTAGTAGTAGTAGTTATTGTTGTTCTTGTTATTGTCATAGTAGTAGTAGTAGTTATTGCAGTGGTAGTAGTTGTTGTAGTAGCAAGAGTAGTAGTAGCAGTGGCTGCAGTAGAATTAGTAGTCCTAGTAGCAGTCATAGCAACAGTAGTAGCAGTAGCAGTAGCAGCAGTTGTAGTAGTAATAATAGTAGTAGTAGCAACAGTAGCAAAAGTAGTAGTACTAGTAATAATAGTAGTTGCAGTAGTAGTAGTAGTTGGTGTAGTAATAGTAGTTGGAGTAGTAGTAGTAGTCCTAGCAGTAGTAGCAGATGCAGCATTAGTAGTAGTGGTTGAAGCAGCAGTAGTGGCAGCAGCAGCGGTAGTGGTCGTAGTAGTATTAATAATAGTAGTAGTAGTAGAAGCCACACTAGAAGTAGTAGTTGTAACAACAGTAGTGGTGCTAGTTGTAGTAGTTGTAGTAGTAGTAGTAGTAGTAGGAGGAGGAGGAGGAGGAGGAGGAGGAGAAGTAGCAGCAGCAACAACTGTAGTGGCACTAGTTGTAGTAGTAGCAGTTATAGTGGCAATAGTAGCAGTACTACCAATAATAGCAGCAGTAGTTGTTGTAGTAGTAGCTATAGCAATAGTAGTAGCATTAATTATAGTAGTATTAGCAGTAGTAGTACTAGTAGTTGCAGTAAGAGAACTTGTTGTAGTTGTAGTATTTGTAATTGGAGTAGTAGTAGTTGTAGCAGAACGAGCAGTAGAAGTAGTAGTAGCAGTAGTAGTAGCGGTAATACTGATAGTAGTAGTAGTAACAGTAGTGGCGGTAGTAACAGTAGTAGAAATAGTAGTTGATATGGAATTAGTTGTAGTAGTAGTAATAAAAGTAGAAGCAATATTAGTAGCAGTTGTAGTAGTAGTAATAATAGTAGTAGCAACATTAGTAATAGTATTAGTGGCAATAGTACTTGTAGCAGTAGTAGTAGCAGAAGTAGTAGTAGCAGGAGAAGTAGTATTAGTAGTAGTAGTAGTAGTAGTAACTATAGTACTAGTGGTAGTAGTAGTGGTAGCAACAATAGTAGTAGCAGTCGTAGTAGTAGTAGTAGTGGAAGTTGCAGTAGTAGTAGTAGGAGAAGTAGTAGTAGAAGCCATAGTAGTAGTATCCAAAGTAGTACTAGTTGTATGAGTATAAGTTGTAGCAGCAGTAGCAGAGTTGCAATAGAAGTAGTAGTAACAGTTGTAGAAGTAGTTATAGTTATTGTAGTAGTAGTAGAAGTAGTATAAGTAGTAGTATAGCAGCAATATTAGTGGGTGTAGTACTTGTAGGACTAGTTGTAGTAGTTGTAGTAGTAGAAACAATAGTAGTAAGTGTAGTAGCAGTAGCGGTAGTAGTAGTAGTAGAACGAATGGTAGTAATAGTAGTAGTATTAGTAGTTGTTGTTGTTGTACCAGTTGTAGTAGTAGTAGTCATTGTCATTTTAGTTGTAGTAGTAGTTGAAGCTATAGTAGTAGTAGGAGTAGTTGTAGCAGCAGTAGTACTAGTAGTAGCAACAGTAGTAGCTGTAATAGTAGTAGTAGCAGTAGTAGTAATAGTAATAGTTATTGTTGAAGCAATTGTAGCAGATGTAGTATAAGTAGTAGTATAAGTAGCAGCATCATCAGTATTACTAGTAGTCGTAGCAACAGGAGCAGTAGTTGCATCCGTAATAGTAATAGTAGTAGTTGTCGTAGTTGTAGTAGTAGTAGTAGTAATAGTAGTAATAGTAGTAGTAGTAGTAGCATAACTATCAGAAGTAATAGTAGTAGTAGTAGGAGTAGTTGTAGTAGTAGTTGCAGATGTAGTACTTGGAGTAGTAGTATTTGTAGTAGTGGTAGGCATAGTAGTAGTAGTAGTAGTGGTATTAGCAGAAGTCATACTATTAGTAGTAGTAGTTGTTGTAGTAGTAGTATTAGTAGCATAAATAGTAGTATAAGTAGCAGTAGTAATAGTAGCAATAGAGGTAGGAGAAGTTGAGTAGTAGCAGCAACATCAGTAGCAGTAGTAGGAGCAACAGCAGTAGTAATAGTTCTAGTGGTAGCAATAATAGTTGTAGCCATAGTAGTAGGAGTAGCAATAGTAGTAGTAGTCGCAGGACAAGTAATAGTTAGTAGCAGCAACAGTAGTAGTAGTAATAGTAGTCGTAAAAGTGGCAGTACTAGCAGTAATACAAGTAGTAGTAGTAACAGTTGCAGTAGTAGTTATAGTAGAGGTAGCAGCAGTAGTAGTGGTAGTAGGCAAAGTAGTAGAAGTATTTGTACTAGTAGTAATAGTAGGAGAAGTTGTCGTAGTAGTAGATGTGGTAGTAGTGGTGGTAGTAGTAGTATTGATATTAATATTAGCACTAGAAGTAGTGTTCATAATAGTAGTCATAGTAGTGGAAGTAATAGTAGCAGTAGTAGTGGTGATAGTAGAAACAGTGATAGTAATTTTAGTTGTCGTTGTAGTTGCAGTAGCAGTAGTCGTATCAGTAGCAGAACTATTAGTAGTAGTAGTAGCAGTAGTTGCAGCAGCAACGGTAGTAGCAGTAGTAGTATAGTAGCAATAGTAGTAGTAGTACAAGAAGTTGAGTGGTTACAGCCACAGCAGTATTAGTAGCAGTAGCAGTAGTAGTAGTAGTGCTAGTTGTAGAAGCGGTGGTGGTGGTGGTGGTAGTAGTAGTAGTAATAGTAGTACCACTAGAGGTAGTAGTAGGAGGAGGAGGAGAAGTAGCAGTAGTAGTTATACTTGTAGTATTAGCAGTTGTAGTGGCAGTAGCAGTAGTAGTTGTAGCAATAAAATAGTAGTAGTAGCTGCAGTAGTATCAGTAGCAATAGTAGTAGCATTAGTAGTAGTAGTAGTAGAAGTAGTAGTTATAGTAGTATTACGAGTAATAGTAGTTCTACTAGTAGGAGTCGTAACAATAGTAGTTTTAGTAGTAGTAGTAGTAGTAGTAGCAAAAGTAGTAGTAGTAGTGGTTGTTGTAATAGTAGTAGTAGTGAAAGTAGTAGTAGTTGTAGTAATAATAGTACTAGTAGCAGAAGTAGTAGTAGTAGCAGCAGCAAAAGTAGTAGAAGTAGTAGTATAGGTAGTAGCAGTAGCAATACTAGCACTAGTAGTAGTTGTTGTAGTAGTAGTCATTATTGTCGTAGTTGTGATAGTAGTAGAAGTAGTAGAAGTAGTGTCAACCACACTAGTAGTAGCAGTTCTTGTAGGAATAGTAGTAGTAGTTGTTGTAGCAATAGTAGTAGAAGTAGTTTTAGTAGTAGTAGTAATAGTAGTAACAGTAGTTGCAGAAGTAGTAATAGTATTGGTGGTATTAGTAGAAGTAGTAGTATTAGTAGCTATAGTAGTAGTATTAGTAGCAGCAATTATAGTAGTAGCAGTAGTAGCAGTAGTAGCAGTAGAGGTGGGATAAGTAGAGTAGTAGTAAAAGCAGTAGCAGAAGTAGTGGTAGTAATTATGGTAGCAGTAGTAGTTGTAGCTGTATTAATAGGAGTAGTAGCTGTAGCAGTAGTAGTTGTAGGAGAAGCAGTAGTTAGTAGCAGCAACAGTAGTTATAGTGGTAGTAGTTGTAGTAGTGGCAGTAGTAGCAGTAATACCAGTAGTAGTAGTAACAGTAGTCGTAGTAGTGGTAGTACAATAGTGGTAATTATTGGAGTGGTAGTACTAATAGTGGTAATAGTTGTGCTAGTGGTAGTAGTAATAGTGGTAATAGTTGTGCTAGTGGTAGTAATAATAGTGGAAGTAATGGTAGTAGTTGCAGATGTAGTAGCAGAAGCTATTGTAGCAGAAGCAGTAGCAGCAGCAGTTGTAGCAGTAGTAGTAACAAGAGTAGTAGTTACAGTATTAGTAGCAGTAGTAGTTTTTGTAGGAGAGGAAGTAGTACTAGTAGTAGTAGCAGTAGCAGTAGTAGCAGTAGTGGTAGAAGTAGTAGTAGTAGGGGTAGAAGTAGTGGTAGTAGTAGTTGTGGTGGAAGTAGTGCTGGTAATAGTAGTTGTTCTCATAGTAGTTGTCCTATGAGTAGTAGTATTAGTAGTAGTAGTAGTAGTAGTAGTAGTAGTAGTAGTAGTAGTAGTAGTAGTAGTAGTAGTAGCAGCAGCAGTAGTAGCAGCAATAGTAGTGGTACTAGCAGCAGTAGTAGTAGGAGTAGTAGTAGTACTAGTAGCAGTAGTAGTAGTAGTAGTAGTAGTAGTAGTTATGGTAGTAGTAGTGGTAGTAGTTGTTGCAGCTGTTATAGTAGTAGTAGTAGTTCTAGTGGTAGTGGTAGTAATAGCAGCAGGAGGAGGAGTAGTAGTAGTAGTAGTAGTAGTAGTAGTAGTAGTAGTAGTGGTAGTAGTAGTAGTAGTAGGAGTTGTAGTAGTAGGTGTAGTTGTCGTAGCAATAGGACCTGTAGAAGTAGTTTTGGAAGTAGTGATAGTAGCAAAAGTAGCAGCAATAGTAGTAGTAGGAGTTGTAGTAGTTGTAGCTATAGTAGTTGTTGTTGTAGAAGCAGCAGTTGTAGTAGTAGTAGTGTTACAAGTAGTCGTAGTAGTAGGAGCAGTATTAGTTGTAGCATTAGTAGTTGTAGTTGGAGAATTTATAGTAATTACAATAGGAGTAGTAATAGTAGTAGTAGGAGGAGGAGTAGTAGTAGTAAGAGTAGTTCTTGTAGTTGTAGGTGTACTAGCTGTATTAGTAGTCATAATAGTAGTAGTAGGAGTAGTAGTAGTAGTAGTAGTAGTTGAAGGTGTTGTAGTAGTAGTAGTAGCAGTAGTAATTGTTGTAGTTTAGAAGGAGTACTAGCAGTACTAGTAGTAGTAGTTCTAGTACTAGTTGTTGTAATAGTAGAAGTAGCAGTAGTAGTAGAAGTAGTAGTAGCGGTAGTAGTAGTAGTCATAGGGGTAGTAATAGTATTAGTAGTAGTAATAGTAGTAGTAGGAGTAGTGTTAGCAGTAGTAGTTGAAGGTATTGTAGTAGTAGTAGTAGTAATAGTTGTAGCAGTAGTTATAGTAGTCGTAGGAGTAGCAGTAGTATTAGTAGTATTTATTGAAGTAGTAGGAGTAGTAGTAGTAGTAGTAGTTGAAGGTATTGTATTAGTAGTAGTAGTAATAATAGTAGTAGTTGTAGTAGGAGTACTAGTAGTAGTTGTAATTTTAATAGTAGTAGTAGTAGTACTAATAGTTGTAATACTAAAAGTAGCAGAAGTAGTAGCAGTAGTAGTAGTAGTAGTAGTAGTAGTTCTAGTAATAGTAATAGTAGTAGCAGTTGCATTAGTAGCAGCATTAGTAGATGGTACTGGCAGTAGTAGTAGTTGTAGTTGTTGTTGTTGTATTTGCAGTAGTCATAGTAGTAGTATTAGTTGTTGTTGTTGTTGTTGTTGTATTTGCAGTAGCCATAGTAGTAGTATTAGTAGTAGTTGTTGTTGTTGTTGTAGAAGTAGTACTAGTAGTAGTGGCAACAACAACAACAGTAGTAGTATTAGTTATAGTAGTAGTAGTTGTTGTTGTAGTAGTAATAGTAATAGCAATGGTACTAGGAGGAGGAGTATTGGTCGTAGTTACTGTTGTTGTAGTATTAGTCATACTAGTAATTGTTGTATTAGTAGTAGTAGTAGGAGTAGGTGTTCGAGTAGTCGTAGGAGTAGGAGTTCGAGTAGGAGTAGCAGTAGTAGCAGGAGTAGGAGTAGCAGTAGTAGTAGGAGTAAAACTTCGAGTAGGAGGAGCAGTAGCAGCAGTACTCATATAAGTAGCAGTAGTAGTACTAGTGGTAGTAGTAGTAATAGTCATAGTAATAGTAGCAGTAGCAGTGGTAGTAGGAGGAGTATAAGTAGTCGGAGTAGTATTTGTAGTGTAGTAGTAGAAGTAGTAGTAGTAGTAGTTATGTTACTAGTAGTAGTAAAAGTAGTAGCAATAGTAGTTGTAGTGGTATAAGAAGGAGTAGTGGTAGTAGCAGTTGGAGGAGGAGGAGGAGTAGTAGTAGTGGTAGAAGTAGAAGTAGTAGAAGGAGCAGCAGTAGTAGTACCAGTAGTAGTAGCAGTAGAAGTACTAGTTGTAGCAACAGCAGGAGTAACAGCAGCAACAGTAGTAGTAGTAGTTGTTGTAGTAGCAGTAGTAGTCATAGTTTTAATAGTAGTAGTTGTTGTAGTAGTTGTAGCAGTAGCAATAGCAATAGTAGTAGTAATAGTAGTAGCAATAGTAGCAGCATCATTAGTAGAAGCAGTAGCAGGAGTAGTAGTAGTAGCAGCAGTAGTTGGAGATGTAGTATTTGAAGTAGCAGTATTTGTAGTAGTGGTAGTTGTAGTAGTAGTCGTGGTGGTGGTAGTAGTAGGGGTATTAGTAGAAGTAGTACTATTATTAGCAGTAGTACTTATAGTAGTAGTAGTAGTAGTAGTAGTAGTAATAGTTGTAGAAGTAGTAGTAGTATTAGGTGTAGCAGTAGTAGTAGCAACAGTAGTAATAGTAGTAGTAGTAGTAGCAACAGTTGTAGCAGCAACAGTAGTAGTAGTAGAAGTAGTAGCAATAGTAGTTTTAGTCATAGTTGTAGTTGCAATAGTAGTAGTAGTAGGAGGAGGAGGAATTCTAGTCATTGCCATTTAACTAGTAGGGTAGTAGTAGTAGTAGTAGTAATAGGAGTAGGAGTAGTAGTAGTTGTAGTCGGAGTAGGAATAGATGTATTACTGGTAGTAGCAATAAAAGAAGTTGGAGTTCGAGTAGTAGTTGCAATAGTAGGTGTAGAAGCAGTAGTAGTACTAGCAATGGTTGTAGTAGGCGTAGCAGCAGTAGTAGTAGTAGTAGAAATAGTAGTAGCAGAAGTAGTAGTCAGAGGAGTAGTGCTAACAGTAGTAATAGTAGTAGTAGTAGTAGTAATAGTTGTAGCATCAGATGTAGTAGTAGTTCTATAGTTATAGTAGTGGTAGCGCGAGTTGGAGTAAGAGTAGTTATAGAAGTAGTAGTAGTTGTTGTTGTTGTAGTAGTAGTAGTTGCACTACTTGGAGTAGCTATAGTAGTAGAAGTTGTAGTAATAGCGGTTGCAACTAGTAGTAAGAGTAGTACTAGTTGTCATTGTTATAATAGTAGGAGTAGTATTAATAGTATGAGTCGGAATAGCAAAAGTAGGAGCAGCAGTAGGAGCAGAAGTAGGAGTAATAGTAGTAGAAGTAATAGTAGTAATAGTAATAGTAATGGTAATAGTATTAGGAGTAGTAGTAGACTACTACGACTACTACTATGACTAGTTCTACTTCTACTACCACTACTGCTCGTGCCACTACTACTGTTGCTACTACTACTCCTACTACTATTACTACTACCACTACTACTACTACTACAAGAACTAATACTCCTACTGCTACTACTATTACTACAACAACAACAACAACAACAATAACAACATCTACTAATACTACTAGTACTACTACTACTTCTACTACTATTACTACAACAACAACTACTACTACTACTACTACAACAACAACAACAACTACTACTACTACTATCCTTGCTGCTATGACTACTACTGCTATTACGACAATAACTTCTACTACTATTAGTGCTACTTCTTCTGTTGCTGATGCTACTACTTCTACAACAATAATAACAACTACTATTACTAATACTCCTACTACTGCTACTCCTACTATTGCTACTACTACTCCTACTAGCACTACTAGTCTACTACTACTACTCCTACTAGCACTACTACTGCTACTACAGCTCCTACTAGTACTACGACTACTACTGCTACTACTACAACAACTGCTACAACTACTCATGCTCCAACCACAACCACTGCTCCTACTTGTACAACAACTACTACCACAACTCTTACTAGTACTCCTACTCCAACTTCTACTACTATTACTCCTACTGGTACAACAACAACTACAATTAGTACTACTCCCCCTACTCCTACTACTATTCCTACTGCTACAACTTTTGCTACAACTACTACTGCTACCATTATTGCTACTACTGCAACTAATACTACTACTACTACTACTATTACTAGTACTACTGCAAGTAGTACTGCTTTTATAACTGTTATGACTACTTCTGCTACTATTGCTACTGCTACTAGTACTACTACTAAACCAATTGCTGCTACTACTACAACAACTACTAACAACTACAGCTATTGCTATAGCTACTACTACTGCAATTACTACTACAACTGCTGCTACAACCATTGCTACTACTCTCACAACTACTACTACAACAACTGTAGCTACTACTACTAGTGCTACTACTACTAGTACTGCTTTTACTACTACTTCTTGTACTATGGCTACTACTTCTACCACTACTACTTCTGCTTCTATAACTACTAGTACTTTTATTACCGCAACTACTACTACTACTAGTGCTACTATTACTAGTACTGCTTTTACTACTAGTACTTGTACTACTGCTACTACTTCTACTACTACTAGTGCTAATACTACCGCCACTACTACTACTACTACTACTACAACTATTCCTACTTCTACCACAACAACTACTCCAACTACTACTACAACAACTCTTACTGTTGCTACTACTACCCCTACTACTGCTCCTACATCTACTACTACTACTACTCCTCCTCCTACATCTACTACTGCTGCTGCTACGACAACTACTGCTAGTACTACTACTACTCCTACTCTAACTACTGCTCCTACTACTACTACTAGTACTACTTCTACTGCTACAGCTGCTACTACTACTCCTACAACAACAACAACAACAACAACAACAACAACTACTACTACTACTACTACTACGACTACTACTGTTGCTGCTACTACAAGTAATATTACTACTGCACATATTACTACTACAACTACTAATACTTCTACTACCGCTACTACTACAACTACTACTGCTACTACTACTTCCACTTCTACTACTATTACTACTGCTACTACTACTACTACTATTGATGCTACTACGACATCTACTGCTGCTACTACAATAACTACTACTACTACTATTGCTGCTATCGCTACTTCTACAGCTGCTACTAGTACTATGACTACTAATACTACTCCTACTACTGCTACTACTAGTACTCCTACTAGCACTACTACTATTGCTACTAGTACTCCCACTAGCGCTACTACTGCAATAAGAACTCCTAATAGTACTACTACAGCTACGACTACTACGACTCAAACTACCACCACTACTACTCCAACCACAACCACTACTCTTACTTGTACAACTACTACTACTACTTCTACTCCAACTTCTACTGCTACTACTCCTACTGCTACAACAACAACTACTTCAGCAATTAGTGCTACTCTGATTAATGCTACTACTACTGCTATAACAGTTACTACTATAGCTGCTGCTGCTTCTAATACTACTACTACTGCTGCTGTTGTTGCTACTACTACCACAACCACTACTACTGCTACTGCTGCTACTACTACTACTCCTCCTGCTTCAGCTACTACTATTACTATTCCTACTACAACAACTTTTGCTACAACTACTACACCTACCGTTACTGCTACTACTGCAACTAATACTACTACTACTATAACTACCTCTCCTACTACTACTACTACTACTACTACTACTACTACTACTACTACTACTACTGCTGCTACTATTGCGACTACTACTACTTCTATAACTATTACGACTACTACTGCTACTAATGCTACTGTTACAACTACTACAACTACTGCTGCTACTACAGCTACTACTATTACTATTGCTACTACGACTGCTACTACTACTGCTACTCCTATTACTACTTCTAAAACCATTGCTACTACTTCCACTACTTTTACTACTACTGCTGCTGCTGCTGTTGCTACCACTAGTACTACTGCTACTCGTACTAATTTTACTACTACTTCTTCTACTACTGCTATTACTTCTGCTACTACAACTGCTTCTACTACTACTAGTACTAATACTACCGCTAGTACTAGTACTAGTACTACTACTACTACTACTACTACACTTACTACTTCTACTACTACTAGTACAACTATTCTTACTCCTACCACTACAACTACTCCTACTACTACTCCTACGACAACTCCTACTCCTGCGACTACTACCCCTACTTCTGCTCCTACATCTACTACTGCAACTACTACAACTACTATTACTACTACTACTACTGCTCCAACATCTACTGCTGCTGCTACTAGTACTACTGCTGCTGCTACTACTACTACTCCTATTCCTACAACTACTACTACTATTAATACTACTACTCCTACTACTCTAACTACTACTCCTACTACTACTACTACTTCTATTGCTACTGCTATTACTACTGCTCCTACTACCACTACTACTCCGACGATAACAACAACAACAATAACAACAACAATAACTACTAACACTACTGTTGTTGCTACTTCAAGTACTATTACTATTGCTCCTATTACAACAACAACTACTAATACCACCACTTCTACTTCTACTTCTACTACTTCTTCTTCTACTACTACTACTACTATTGCTGCTGCTACGACTACTACTTCTGTTACTACAATATCTACTGCTACTATTATTGCTACTACTACTGTTGCTGCTCCTACTACTTCTACAACAACTACTACTACTACTTCTAGTAAGACTACTTCTACAACTCCTACTACTGCTACTGCTACTACAACTAGTAGTACCACTACTACTGCTACCATAACTCATAGTAGTACTACTACTACTGCTGCTGCTACGAGTACAACTACTAGTACTACTCCTGCTCCAACCACAACCACTCCTCCTACTTGTACAACTATTACTACAATAACACTTACTGCTACTACTCCAACTGCTTCAACAACAATTACTTCTACAATTAGTACTCTTCCTCCTACTCCTACTACTACTCCAATTACTGCTACTACTACTGCTACTACTACTACTGCTGTTGCTGCTGCTGTTGCTTCCACTACTACTACAACTGTTGCTGCTACTACTACTACCACTACTCCTAGTACGACTACTACTACTGCTACTACTACTACCATTCCAACTGCGACAACTTTTGCTTCAACTACTACTGGTAACATTACTGCTACTACTACAACTAATTCTACGACTACTATAACTACCGCTACTACTACCCCTAAAACTACTATTGCTCCTACTACTACTCCTACTCCTACAACTCCTACTACTATTACTACTACTACTCCTACTACTCTAACTACTACTCCTCCTACTACTACTACTTCTATTGCTACTGCTATTACTACTGCTCCTACTACCACTACTACTTCGATGACAACAACAACAACAATAACAACAACAACAACTACTAATACTACTGTTGTTGCTACTTCAAGTACTATTACTATTGCTCCTACTACAACAACTACTACTAATACCACTACTTCTACTTCTAGTTCTACTACTTCTTCTTCTTCTACTACTACTACTATTGCTGCTGCTACGACTACTACTACTGCTACTACAATATCTACTGCTACTATATTTGCTACTACTACTGTTGCTGCTCCTACTACTTCTAGAACTGCTACTACTACTACTTCTACTAAGACTACTCCTACAACTCCTACTACTGCTTTTGCTACTACAACTACTACTACCACTACTACTGCTACTATAACTCATAGTAGTGCTACTACTGCTGCTACTGCTACTAGTACAACTACTAGTGCTACTCTTGCTCCAACCACAACCACTACTCCTACTTGTACAACTATTACTACAAGAACACTTACTGCTACTACTCCAACTGCTACAACAACAACTACTTCTACAATTCGTACTCTTCCTCCTACTCCTACTACTACTACAATTACTGCTACTACTACTGCTACAACAACTACTGCTGCTGCTGCTGCTTCCACTACTACTACCACTACTCCTAGTACGACTACTACTACTGCTACTACTACTACCGTTCCAACTACGACAACCTTTGCTTCAACTACCATTGGGAACATCACTGCTACTACTACAACTAATTCTACGACTACTATAACTACCGCTACTACTACCCCTAAAACTACTACTACTACTACGACTACGACTGCTTCTATAACTGTTACGACTACTACTACTGCTGCTGCTACTGCTACTGCTACTGCTACTACTACTATTAAATCAATTGCTGCTGCTACTCCTACAACTACTACAACTGCTACAACTACTACTACTACAATTGCTACTACGACTTCTACTACTACTGCTACTACTACCGCTACTTCTACAACCATTGCTACTACTCACACTAGTTCTACTACTACTACCACTACTGCTGCTACTACTACTAGTGTAAGTTTAGTACTACTGCTTTTTCTACTACTTCTTGTACTACTGCTACTACTTCTGCTACTACTACTACTGCTTCTACTACTACTAGTTCTAATACTACCGCTGCCACTACTACTACCACCACTATTACTACTACACCTACTACTACTACTACTACAACAACAACTATTCCGACTCCTACCACTACTACTACTCCTACTCTAGTCCTACAACAACTCCTACTCCTGCTACTACTACCCCTACTACTACTCCTACATCTACTACTGCTGCTACTGCTACTACTACTGCTGCTGTTGCTCCTATATTTACTACTGCTGCTACTACTACTACTCCTACTCCTACTACTACTACTACTATTACAACTACTACTACTCCTACTACTCTAACTACTGGTCCTCCTCCTCCTACTACTTGTACTGCAACTGCTAGTACTACTGCTCCTACTACTACTACTACGCCTACAATAACAATAACAATAACAATAACAAGAACAACTACTACTACTACTACTGTTGCTGCTACTACAAGTACTATTACTACTACTCCTATTACTACTACTACTATTAATACTTCAACAACTACTACTACTACTACTAGTACTAGTACTACAGTTGATACTGCAGCTACTATGCTACTACTACTACTGTAACTACTACAAGTGCTACTACAACTACTAGTACTACTAGTACTTCTAGTACTACTAATACAACTACTGCTCCTGATGCTACTACTTCTGTTTCTGCTACTAATACTTCGTTTCCTACTACAATTACTTTTGCTACTAGTACTACTCCTACAATTACTTCTATTACTACTACTAATGCTACTATGACAACGACTACTACTACTGCTGCTGCTACTAATATTGCTAACACTACGACTACTACGATTGCTACTACTGCTACTATTACAGCTACTACTACTACTAGTACTACTTATACTACTACTACTACAACAACTACGACAACTACAGCTTCAGCAAATATTACGACTGCTGCTACTACTACTACAGTGACTACTACTACTACTACAACACTATGACTTCTACTGCTGTTGCCGCTACCACATGTGCAACTACAACTATAGTTGCTGCGGCTACTGCTACTGCTACAACAACAACTACTACTATTATTATTACTGGCGCTACTACTACTGGTGCTACTACTACTACTAATATTACAGCTACAGCTATTGCTACTACTACTACTGCTGCTGCTGCTACTACTGTAACATCAACTACTATTACTACAACTCCTACTATTGCTATTACTGCTACTACTACTACTAATACTACGACTACTAATACTACTACTACTTCTAGTCATATTGTTGCTACAACTACTATTACTACTGCAACTACTACTACAAGTACTAGAACTACTACAACTACAACAACAACAACAACAACAACAACAAAAATAATAACTACTACTACTACTACTACTACTAATAATAATGCTACTACTACAAGGACTACAACAACTATTACTACTACTACTACTAATACTGCAAGTGCTACCGATACTACGACTGCTACTACTGCTACTATGCTACTACCATTATTACTTCTACTATTCCTACTACTACAACAACCACTACTACTGCTACTATTGATTCTAGTCCTACAACTACGACTACTAATGCTACTATTACTGCTAACGCTTCCACTACTATAACTACTACTATTTCTACTACTACATTTACTACTACTACTACTTGTACTACTACTAACACTACAGCCTCAACAACTATTGTTACCGACACTATTACTGCTACTACAACTACTACTACAGCGACCACTACTACTTCTGCTGCTGTTGCCAAAATTACCTGTGCTACTACAACTATAGTTGCTATGATTACAGCTACAATTGCTGTTGCTACCCATACAACTACTACTACTGCTGCTGCGACTACTACTACTACTACAACAACTACTACTGCTACGACTACTACTACTACTAATACTACTACTAAGATTACTACTACTACTACACAAAACTTCTATTACTAGTACTATTACTAATACTCCTACTATTATTATTACTAATACTACTATTGCTACTACTCCTCTTCTTCCTCCTCCGCCTCCTCCTCCTCCTCCTCCTCCTCCTCCTCCTACGACTACTCCTACTACTACTATTTTTACTTCTTTTACTACTGCTAGTACTGCTACTACTACTATGACTTCTATTACTACTACTGCTATAACTGCTACCATTATACTACTACTACTACTACTATTACTACTACTACTACTTCTACTACAACTACTGCTACTAATACTACCACTACAACTACTGTTACTACTACTACTACTTCTACTACAACTACTGCTACTACTACTACTCCAACTACTACTACTACTACTACTACAACAACAACAACAACAATTACTACTATAGTTGCTAGAGCTACTACGACTATTACTACAACAACAATAAGAACAACTACTGCAACTGCTACTATTGATTCTACTGCTATAACCGCTACTACTACTACTACTGTTACAACTATAACTACTAAAACTAATGTACTACAACTGCTACTACTATTATTACAACTAGCACTACTACTACTACTGCTACTACTTCTACCAGTACTAAAACCACAACTGCAACAACAACAACTACTGCTACTACTTCTGCTGTTGTTGCCACTATTACTTGTGCTACTACAACTATAGTTGCTATGACTACAGCTACTATTGCTGTTGCTACGCTTACAACTACTACTACTGCTGCTGCGACTACTAATACTACTACAACAACTACTACTGCAACTACTACTACTACTACTAATACTACTACTAAGATTACTACTGCTACTACACAAAACTTCTATTACTAGTACTATTACTAATACTCCTACTATTATTATTACTAATACTACTATTGCTACTACTCCCCCTCTTCCTCCTCCGCCTCCTCATCCTCCTCCTCCTCCTCCTCCTGCTACTACTACAATGACTTCTATTACTACTACCGCTATAACTGCTACCATTACTACTACCACTACTACTACTATTACTACTACTACTACTTCTACCACAACTACTGCTACTACTACTACCACTACAACTACTGTTACTACTACTACTACTTCTACTACAACTACTACTACTACTTCTACTCCAACTACTATTACTACTACTGCAACAACAACAACAACAACAATTACTACTATAGTTGCTAGAGCTACTATGACTATTACTACAACAACAATAAGAACAACTACTACAACTGCTACTATTGATTCTACTACTATAACCGCTACTACTGCTACTACTGTTGCTACTACAACTACTAAAACTAATATACTACAACTGCTACTGCTATTACTACAACTAGCACTACTACTACTGCTGCTACTACTTCTACCACTACTAAAACCACAACTGCAACAACTACTACTAGCGCTGCTATTTCTGCTACTAGTATAACTTCTACAGTGACTACTACTGCTACTACAAGACTACTACTTCTGCTGTAGTTGCTGCTACTACTAGTACTACTAGAACTATAGTTGTGTCGACTACCACAGTACAACTGACACAACTGCTGCTGCTACTCTTGAAACAACAACAACTATTGCTGCTACTACAACTACTACTAATACTACTACTACTACTACAACAACAACTAATACTGCTGCTATTGCTGCTGCTGCTATTACTACTACTCCAACTACCGCTATTACAACACTATTACTACTACTATTGCTACTACTACTACAACTACTATTATTACTAATACTACCATTACTCCTCCTCCTCCTACTACTACTACTACCACCACTACTATTATAACTACTACTTCTACTACTTCTACTACTTCTACTATTACTTCTTCAACTATTCCTCCTACTACTACTCTTACTATAGGTGTTGCTGCTACAACAACCACTACTACTACAACCACTATAATTACTACCACTACTGCTACAACCACTACTACTACTCCAATTGCAACTACTACTACTCCTACTACCACTACCACTACTACGATTGCTAGTACTACTGCTACGACTACTACTATTACTCTGATACAACTACTAATACTGCTACAACTACTGCTCCTACTACTACTCTACTATCTCCACTACCACAACAACATGTACTACTGTTACTGCTACTACCATAACAACTACTAATACTATTTCTACAACTACTATTGCAACTACTACTACAGCTGCGACTGCAACTAGTACTCCTATTACTACTAATACTGCTACTAAAATCACTGCGACCACTACTTCTACTGCTACTACTGCTGCTGCTAATAATACTTCTACGACAATAACAACTACTACAACTACAACAACAACTACCACTACTACTACTACTATGGCTATTACAACTGGTACTACTACTACAACAACTACTACTACTTCTACTACCACTACTACTACTCCTCCTCCTCCTAATACTGCTACTACTACTATTACTACTACTACTGTTACTAATACTAATACTACTACTACTACGACTACTACTACTACTACTACTTCTACTACTAGTACTACTATAACTACAACTACTACTATGACTACTACTACTACTACTACTACTCTTGCTACTACTACTACTATGATTACTACTACTACTACTATTGCTGCTACTACTACTGAAACTACTAGTATTACAATGGCAACTACTACTACTACTACTACTCCTAATAAGACTGCTACAACTACTACAACTTTTTCTATTACTAAAAAAACTGCTACTGCTACTACTAATGCTGCTACTATTACTGCCACTGGTACCACTACTACTACCAATGCTGCTGCTGCTACTCCTACTACTACTACCACTACTACTACTACTACTTTTTCTACTACTATTACTCCTACTACTACAACTACTATTGCCACTACTTTTCCTACTCCTACTATCGCTAGTACCACTACTACTAGTACCTCTCCTACTACCATAGATACTATGACTACTACAACTGCTACAACAACTTCTTCTACTACTACAACTACTGCTAATACTTCTACTATTGGGACAACTGTTGTTGCACATACTACTACAGCTACTGGTACTACTACTGCGACAACTATTTTTGCTGCTGTTGCTATTACTACTACCACTTCTACAATTGCTACTATTGCTACAACGGGTGCTATTACTACTACTACTGCTACCGCTATTACTTCTACTTCGATTGTTACTACTACTACTACTACTTCTATGACTGCTACTGCTGCTATGACTACTACTACTACTACTACTACTACTACTACTACTACTACTACTACTATTACTACTACTACTACTGCTGCTGCTGCTGCTACTACTACTACTACTACTACTACTACTACTACTCCTGCTACTACTACTACAATGACTATTATAACTATAACTTTGATTGCAACTACTATTACTACTACTACTACTTCTACGACTGCTACTGCTACTACTACTACTACTACTACTACTACTCCTCCTCCTCCTCCTCCTACTACTACTCTTGCTACTACTACTATGACTATTACAACTGCAACTTCTACAACAACTTCTACTACTACTACTATGACTGCTACTGCTACTACTCCTACTACTGCTTCTACTACTAATGCTTCTGTTACAACTTCTACCAATAATACTACCACTACTACTACATCTACTACTACTACTAATACAACTATAACTACTATGACCACTATTACTACTACTACTCCTGCTACTCCAACTACAACGATTATTACTTCACTACTATTGCTACTGCTACTACTAAAACTACTAGTACAACAACTACAACTACTACAACTTCTTCTATGACTACTATAGCAACTGCTACTACAACTATTACTATTACTAAAACCACAACTACCACTGCTACTAACGTTGTGTCTGCTACTACTACTACTTCCACTGCTACTACTACTACTACAACTACTACCACTACTATTGCTACTACCACTACATCTTCTACTACTATTACTCCGACTACTACAACTACAATTGCCACTACTTCTCCAAATTCTACTAGTACTAGTACCACCACTACTACTACCTCTCCTACTACCACTAAAACTACGACTACTGCTACTGCTACCACTACCTCTACTACCACTACAACTACCACCACTTCTTCTACTGCTGCTACTACTTTCACTATTGCTACAACTGCTGCTGCCCTTACTCATACAGCTGTTAGTCTGCTACTGCTACTACTATTACTGCTACGGCTGCTGCTACTACTACTACTACAAATGCTACAACTGCTACAACGGGTACTACTACTACTACTGCTGCTATTACTACTACTATTGTTTCTGCTACAGCTGCACCTACTGCTATTGCTTCTATTGCTGCTACTTCTGCTACTGCTACTACTACTACTACTACTACTATTGTTGCTGCTGCTACTACTACTACTATTACTACTACTACTACTATTATTAATACTATTACTACAACAACAACTATTACAACTACTACTATTATGACTACTACTAGGGTTGCAGCTATTGCTACTGCTACCGTTACTGCTTCTGCTGCTACTACTACTGCTAAACTACTGCTGCTACCTCTACTACTACTACTTACACTACTACTACTACCACTCCTGCTACCTCTACTACCACTGCTACTTCTTCTACTACTACTTCCACTACTACTACTACTGCTGCTTGTACAAGCACTACTATTCCTGTTACTACTACTACTGCTACTGAGGCAACTACTGTTACTACTACTATTGCTGCTGCTACTACTACTACTACTACTACGGTGGCTACTACTACAACTACCATTACTGCTACTGCTATTACGACTACAACTACTACTGCAACTACAATTACTATTGCTGCTACTGCGACTACTACTACTACTCTACTACTGCTGCTACCACAGCCACTACTACAACTCCTCCTACTTCTACTACTACTACTACTACTACTACTACCACCACTAGCAATACTACTACTACTATTGCTGCCACTGCTGGTATGGATACTATTACTACTACTGCTGCTACTAGTACTATTACTACTGCTGCTATTGCTAATACTGCTACTGCAACTACTATTACTACTATAACTACTACTCCTACTGCAACTACTACTTCTGTTACTATTGCTACAACAACTACTACTACTGCTACTACTACTACTACTACTACTAATAGTACTACTACTGCTAGCAATACTACTTTCACCATGAATACTACTGTTGCTACTGCTACTGCAACTACTACTACTGCAACTACTACAGCTACTACAAATATTACTATAACTACTACTGCTGTTGCAACTGCTACTACTACTGTTGTTGCTACAACTTCTTCTACTTCTACTTCTACTACTACTACTCCTAGTACTACTGGAGCTACTAGTATTATTACAACTACTACTACTACTATTGCTCCTACTAGTACTACGACTACTGCTACTACTACTACTACTATTACTGCTGCTACTTCCACTACTACTACTTCTTCTACTACTGCTACCGCTACTACTTCTACTACTATTGCTACTACAACGGTAATTACTACTTCTGCTGGTACTACCACTGCTGCTACCACTTCTACTACTAATGCTACTACAGCTACTACAACTGCTACTACAATAACTACAACAACAATAACTACTACTATAGCTGCTGCCATTGCTACTACTGCTACTACATCTAATACTACTTCTACTACTACTACTACTACACATCTTATACTACTTCTGCTGCTACTGCTACTACTACTGCAACTATACTACTACTGCTTCTGCAACAACAACAACCACTACCACGACTACTACTACTACTACGACTGCTGCTACTACTACTACTTCTGCTAGTACTGTTGCTACCACTACTGCTACTACTAGTACTACTAGTACTACTACTACTGCGACTGTGGTTGCTACTTCCACTGCTACTACTACTCCTACTTCTACTAGTAATACTACTACCGCCACTAATGCTCCTCCTACTGCTGCTGCAACTACTACTACTAAAACTGCTACAGCTATTACTACTATTACTAAAACTACTATTACTATTATTTCTGCTACAACTTCTACTACTAGCACTTCTGGCACTGCTACAACTACTACTATTGCTACTACTCCTACTACGACTACTGCTACTGCTACTACTATTGTTGCTGCTACTACTTCTACTACTACTACTCATGCTACTACTACTAGTACTACTGCTAGTCCTACTGCTGCTGATACTACTATTGCTACTATTACTGTGGCTATTAATACTATTGCTGCAACTACTACTACTGCTACTACTTCTAATAATACTGCTACTACAACAACAACAACTACTATTACTACTGCTGCTGCTGCTGTTGCTACTGTTGTTACTTCTACTACTACTACTACAACTACATCTTCTACTACTTCTACTACTCCTACTACTACTACTGCAACTATATTGCTACTGCTTCTAAACTACCATTACTACTACTTCCGCTTCTTCTACTATAACAAGCACTACTACCCCTACTATTACTAATACAACTACGAGAACTACAACTGCTACAAAAACTTGTACTATTACTACTTTTCCAACAACTACAACTACTACTACAACTGAAGCTATTGCTACTACTACTACTACTACAACTACTACTTCAACTACTGCTACAACTACTTCTACTACTACTGCTGCTACTATGGCTACTACTGCGACAACTACTACTACTACTGCTGCTGCTCCAGCTATTGCTACTAGTACTACTGCTCCAGCTATCGCTACTACCGCTATTGCTCAAACAACTACTACTATTGCTATTATGACTGTTAAAACTACCACTACTACTACTACTACTCCAGCTACTACTATTGCTACTACTACTTGAACTACTACCACTGCTGCTGCTGCTGCTGCTGCTTTTATTACTACTAGTTCTACTCATATTGCTGTTGCTGCTATAGCTGCTACAACTGCTACAACAACTACTATTGCTACTACTGCTTCTCCTGCTACTACTTATATTGTAGCAACTACTGCAACTACTACTACTACTACTACTGCTACTACTACTACGACTACTACTGCTATTACTACAACTGCTACTCTACTGCTACAACTACTTCTTTTCCTACTACTACTTCTTTTGCCACTAAAACTGCTACTACGACTACAACTATTACCACTACTACTACTTCTACTACTACCTCTGCTACTACTACTATAACAACTACTATTGCTACTTCTACTAATATTACTACTACTACAACTGCTGCAACACTACTATTTCAACTACTACTACTAGTACTACAACTACTCCAATGATAACTACTATTACAATAACAACAAGAACAACAACAACAACAACCACTACTACTACAAGTAATTCTTATGACAACAACTACTACTACAACAACTACTACTATGACTACTATGATTGCTACAACTACTAATGCTATGACTACACCTACTACTATTACTACTAGTACTCCTATTGCTACAATTACTACTACTACTACTAGTACTACTACACCCCCTACTACTGCTTCTACTACTACCACAACTACTACGACAACTACAACTCTTACTACTACGGAGACTACTATTGTTGCTACTACTACTACTACTACTCCAATTACAACAACTACAACTACTACTAATGCTACTACTATTACTACTACTACTACTACTACAACTGCATTTATTACTACTATTGCTACAACTGCTACTGCTATTACTACTGCTATTACTACCATAACTACTTTTATTACTACTACTGCTACTGCTACTACTACTACTACTACAACAACAACAACTTCAACTCAGTCTACTACCATTATCAACACTATTACTCCTACTACAACGACCACTACAGCTACATCTACTGCTTCTACAACTACTTCTGCTACAGCTACTTCAACTATTGTTACTGCTACTTTTGCTACTATCTATATTGCTACTCCTACTACTACTCCTACAACGAGTACTACGACTACTCCTACAATAACAACAACAACTACAACCCTTTCTACCTCTCCAACACCTACACCTACTCCTACTACTACAATTACTACTACCACCATAACTACTACTACTAATATTACTACTACTACTCCTGCTGCTACTGCTACTACAACAACAATAACAACTACTACTGCTGCTGTTGCTGCTGTTGCTATTACTACAGCTACTACAACTACCACTACTACTACTACTGTTGCTATTACTACGGCTACTACTACTACTATTGTTGTTGTTGTTGCTGCAACTACTACCACTACCACTACTGCTACAACAACAACTACTACTACTGTTACTACTACTGCTACGAATGCTGTTGTTACTACTACTACTTTTACCACTAAGGGTGCTACAACAACTGTTGTCGCTCTACTACTGCTGCTGCTACTACTACTGCTACTACAACCACAACTACTACAACAACAACTACTACTGTCGTTGCTACTACTACTACTACTGCTACGACACCTACTTCTCATCTTACTACGACCACTACTATTGCTACTGCTGTTGCTGCTTCCACTACTACTACTACTTCTACTATAGCTACTACTGCTATTGCGACTGTTGCTAATACTACTACTACGACTGTCGCAGCTACTGCTATAATGACTATTATTGTTGCTACTACTGTCGCAGCTACTACTACTTTAATGACTATTACTACTACTACTACTGCTGCTGCTGCTACATTACAACTACCACTACTATGACTACTACTTTGACAACTGCTCTTACAGATACCACAACTACTGCTACTGCTATCGCTACTATTACTACTGATACTATTGTTGTTACTTCTGCTACTTCTGTTATGACTACTACTACTTCTACTACTACTACTACTACTATTACTGCTACTACTGCTGGCACTACTACAACTACTTCACCTACTACTACTACTACTACTACTACTACTACTACTATTAGCATTATTACTACTACAACTACCACTAGCAATACAACTACTACTACCACTGCTGATGCTGCTAATGCTACTACAACGACAATTACTACTACCACTGCTTCTTCAGCTGTTGGTACGACCACTATTACTACTACTCCTACTTCTATCACTATTATTCCTACTACTATTGCTACTACTATTGCTACTACTATAACTACTACAACGACTACTGTTGCTACTAATACCTTTGCTATTCTATAGCTACTACTACTACTACTACTCCAACTAATTCTACTACTGTTATTGCTGCTAGTATTGCTGCTACTATGACTCATACTACTTCTACTGATACTCCTCTCGTTGCTACTACTGCTTTTGCCACTACTATTACAACTATTGCAGCTATTGCTACTACTGCTACTACATTTGGTACAAGTTCTACTAGTACTAGTACTACTACTAATGCTACTACTATAGCAATTAGTTCTACTACTACTACCACTACTACAACTACTACTTCATATGATTGTTGCCACTACAACTACTACCGCTGTTGCTGCCAGTAAAGCTAGTACCGCCACTAATGCTGCTACAACAACTACTACTACTTCAACTGCTACGGCAACTACAACTATTACTAAAACTACTAGTACTTCTGCTACTGCTACTAGTACTGTTGCTGCTACAACTTCCACTACTTCTGCTTCTATTACAACAACAACAACTACTACTACTACAACTATTGTTGCTACTACTACAACAACTACAACTATTGTTGCTACTACTACAACAACTACAACTATTGTTGCTATTACTACAACAACTACTACCACTACTACAACTACTACAACTACTAATGCTACTTCTACAACTACTACTATAGTTATTAATACTACTACTGCTACTGCTACTGCTACAACTGCTGCTACTACTACTACTACTATTACAACAATAACAATTACTACTATTGCTGCTACTACTATTACTTCTATTACTACTACTATAGCTACATCTCCCAGTACTTTTACTACAGCTACCACTACTACTGCAACTATATGGCTACTACTTCTAAAACTACTATCACTACCACTTTTGTTTTCTCTATTACAACTACCACCGCTACTACTACAATTATGACTACTACTACTACGACAACTACAACTACTACAACAATAATTACTATTGCTACTTTTCCAACAACTACAACTACTAGCACAACTGCTACTATTGATACTACCACAACTTCTATTACTACTACTTCTACTAATGGTACAAGTACTTCTACTACTACTGCTGCTACTACTGCTACTACCTAGACAAGTACTACTACTACTACTAGTACATCTCAAACAACTACTACTATTGCTACTGCAACTGCTAATACTACTACTGTTACTACTGTTATGCTGACTGCAGCTACTACTACTCCTACTCCTACTGCAACTACTGCTTCTATCAAAATTGTTGCTGCTGCTACAACTATTGCGACTACTACTACAACTACAACTATTACAACAACAACAACTACTACTGCTGCTGCCGCTGCTTCAACTGCTACTAGTTCTATTCATATTGTTGTTGCTGCTACTACTGCTACAACTACTACTACTAATGCTACAACATTTGCTTCTGCTACTGCTGCTGCTGCTGTTGCTACTACTACTACATCGACTACTACTACAACAATAGCTACAATGACTACTACTTCTTCTACTATTACTGCTACTGCTATTGCTACTACTATTGCTACTACGGCTACTACTACTACTACTACTTCGACACTACTACTACTGCTGCTACTACCTCTACCACTAGTTCTACTATGACTACAGTTGCTATGACCATTGCTACTACTTCTGCGACTACTACATCTGTGGCTTTTACAACAACAACTACTACTATTTCTACTACTAATGCTACTACAACAACAACTACTACTACTACTGTTACTGCTACAACTGCTACAACAATTACTATTGCTACTGCTACAGCTATTACTACCACTCCCACTACTACTACTGCTACTAATAGGGCTACTTCTACAACCCTTTGCTACTACATCTGCTACTGCTGCGGCCGCTACTACTACTAGTACAACAACTACTTCCACTACCACTATTACAACTACTACTTCTGCTACTACTACTACCACTACTACTACAACAAAAACTACTACCACAACAACTACTACTACAACAACGACAACTACCACTACTACTACTACTTCTACTACTACAACTCCTACTTCTACTACTACTACTACTATTATTACTACTTCTATTTCTACAACTACTACTAATACTCCTAATACACCTACTACAAATACTACTATTATTACTACAACTACTATTATTATTATTATTACTACTACTACTATTACTACTACTACTACTACGACTACAACAACTACAACAACCACTCCTACTACAACTATTACTACGATTTCATCTACCACTACAGCTCTTACTACTAATGCTATTGTTACTATAGCTACTACTGCTACTACTACGACGACTACTACATCTACTAATACTACAACTATTACAGCTGCTACCGCTACTACTACTACTCCACCTACTGCTAGTACTCCTACTACTACAACAACAACAACAACTACTATTATTACTACTACTACGACAACTACAACAACAACAACTACTACTACTTCTACTACTATTAGTAGTACTATAGCGATTGGCACTACTAATGCCACAACTGCTACTACTACTTCTACAACTATTACTACTAATACAACAACTACTATTACCGCTATTATCACAACAACTACTACTACTAACTATTGCAATTACTGTTACTACTACTATTACTCATAATACAGCTACTACAACTACTACTACTACTACCACCACCACCAATACTACTACTGTTGTGGCAACTACTACTACTACTAATACTATCACTACTTCTACTACTACTCCTACTACTACTCCTATTACTACAACTATTGTGACTACTGCTGCTACTACTACTGCTACTACTACTACTGTTGTTGCTACTGCTGCAACAACAGTTACTTCTGCAACTACTACTACTACTGCTGCTACTGCTACATCTACTACTTCTACTATTTCTTGTAGTACTACTGCTGCTACTATTGCTGCTATGACTACTATTACTACTCCTACTATAACTACTATAGTTGTTGCTACTATTGCCACTTCTCCTACTACTACTACTTCTGCTACAACTACTACTACTTCTACTACTACTACTAGTAATACTACTACTGATGCTGCTGCTGCTACTACTAATACTACTACTATAACAATAAGAACTACTACTACCACTACAAGAATTACTACTACTGTTGCTACTACGATCGGTACTACGGTTGCTACTACTACTATAAAAACAACAACAACTACTACTACTACAATTACTGCTACGGCCACCACCACCACCACTATGACTACAACTACTACTTCTACTACTATCACTACTATTACTAATAATACTACTGCTGCTACTAATAATACTATGACTGCTACTACTACTTGTGCTACTACAACTACTATCGCTACTACAACTACTACTATTACCGCTACTATAGCTACTACTGTTATTGCTGCTGCTGCTACTACTACTACTACTGTTACTATAGCTACTACTATTGCTGCCCCTACTACTTCTAGTATAGCTACTACTATTGTTGCGGCTACTATGAAATCTATAATAGCTGCTACTGTAGCTACTACTGCTACTACTACTACTTCTTGTACTACAAATACTACTATGACTACTACTACTGCAACTATTATACCTACTACTACTGCTACTACTTCTAGTACTAGTACAACAACTTCTCCTACTACAACTACTACTACTACTATTACTGCTTCTACTACTACTGCTATTACTACTGCTACTACTACAACAAGAAATACTACTATTGCTACAGCTAGTTTGACTTGTGCTACCTCTACCAATACTACTACTACTACTACTATCGCTTCTACTACTGCTATTACTACTATTGCCACTACTAGTACTACTACTACTCTACTACTGTTACGACTTCTACTACAACTTTTACTAGTACTACTGCTACTACTTCAGCTACTGCTACTACTACTACTACTACTACCACCACCACCACCACTACTTTTGCTACTACTACTACTACTATTATGACAGCTGCTACTACAACAACAACAACAACTACTGCTAGTAATACCGCTATCACCACTAATGCTACGGATGCTGCTGCTACAGCAACTACAACTACTATAACTGCTATGGCTACTACCACTATTACTATAACAACTACTACTTCTACTGCTTCTACTCCTGTTGCTGCTACAACTTCTACTTCTACTTCTACTACTACTGCTACTACTACTGGAACTGCTAGGACTACTACTACTACAATAACTACTACTACTACTATTGCTCCTACCACAACTACGGTTATTGCTACTGCTACTACGATCGTGGCCACTACTACTACTACTACTTCTACTACTATAGCAACAACAACATCTGTTACTACTGCTACTACTACTCTTGCTACTACTACCATAACAACTACTGCTACTACTACTAGCGCTACTACTAGCACAACTACTACTACTACTATTACTACAGCTTCAACTACTACTTCTTCTACTCATACTGCCGCTACTGCTACTACTACAACAACTGCGACAACAACAACTACTGCTACTACTGATAATGCTACAACTGCAGCAACTACTACTACAACTTCTACTACTACTGCTACTACTATAAATACAACTTTGGCTACTACTACTACTGCTACTACAGCTACTACTACTACTGCTACTGCTACGCCTACTACTAGTACTGTTACTACTACAGCTACAACTACTTCTTCTCCTACTACAACTGCTTTTGCTACTAGTACTATTACTTCTACTACTACTACTACTATTACCACTACTGCTACTACTACTGCCACGACTAGCACTACTACTATTACTACTACGGCTACTGCTACCAATAATACGACGACAACTGCTACTGTTACAACTACTATTATTAACACTACTACTCCTACTATCAATCTACTGCTATAACAACTACAACTACAGCCACTGTTACTACAAGTACTTCTACTACTACTATTGTTGCTACTATGACTTCTGCCAATACTACTGCTGCTGCTGCTATAGTTACTACTACTGCTGCATCGACTACTACTACAACAATAGCTAGAACAATTGCTGCTACCAGTCATCTTACTTCTACTACTAATGCTACTACTACTACAACTACGGCTACAACTACTACATCTATTAAAACTACTACAACACTACAACTACTACTATTGTTGCCGTTACTACTAGTTCTATTACAACTACAATTGTTATGACTATTATTACTACAACTGTGGCTACAGCTGCTGCTGCATTTACAACTACAACTACTACTATTGCTACTGCTAATGCTACAGCAACTAAAACTATTGGTATTGCTAATTCCACCACCATGACTACTACTACTAATACTATTGCTACTGCTACTACAACTACTAATGCTGCTACTTCTACAACTACTGCTACCACTGTGACAACTACTACTCCTATAACAACAACAACAACAACAGCAACTAGTACTATTTTTACTACAGCTACTACTCCTCCTCCTACTACTACTGCCACTACTCCATCTACAGCAACTAGTACTACTACTACTACTTCTACTGCTACAAATACTACTATTACCACTACTACTGTTGTTGCTACTACAACACCTAGTACTACTGCAACTACTACTTCTGTTGCTACTACAACTACTACCACTACTACGGCTGCTGCTGCTACTACTTCTACTACTACTACTGCTTCTTCTACTTTGACTACCACTACTACTTTAACTGTTACTACTTTTACTTATACTGCTACTACTACTACTACTACTACTACTACAACTGCTACCACAACAACTACTACTTCTACTGTTACTACTACCGAAACTACTACTACCACTACTACTACTGCTACTACAACTACTAATCCAATTATGACTACTACTACTAATACTACTACTACTGCTACTGCAACTGCTATTACTACTTTTCCTACTACTACTACTTCTGCTACTAGTACGGCTACTACTGCTATTACTACTACTACTGCTACTACTATAACGACTTCAACTACTGCTACTACTACTGCTGCTACCACTGCTACTGCTACCACTACTATGACTGCTACTACTACTACTACTACCATTACACTTGTTACTACTACTACTATCGGCACTATTGATTCTGGTGCTACAACTACTAATACTACAACTTTCGCTACTGCTACTACTACTATTACTATCGCAACTACTACTACATCTGCTACTACGACTACTACAACTAGTACTAATTCTACTACAACTACAACTACAGCTACAACAACTACTGCTACTGCTATTATTAATGCTACTACTACCACAACTACAATGACTAGATCTAGTACTATAACACTAAAACTTCTGCGGCCATTGCCTCTACTACTAGTGCTACAACTACAGTTGCTGTGACTACTGCTACTACTACTGTTACTACTATAGCTGCTGCACTTGCAACTACTACTAATACTACTACTACAACAATGACAACTACTACTACTCATACTACTTCTACCGTTGTTGCTACAACTACAACCACCAATACAACTAATACTACTACTACTATTGTTACTACTTGTACTACTACCACCACCACCACCACCACCACCACCACCACTACTACTACTACTACTACTTGTAGTACTACTGCTACTATTACTCCTACTACTGCTACTACATTTATTACTACTACTACTACCACAACTACTAATCCTTCTACTACTACAAATGTAGCTACTATTGCTACTGCTACAACTACTACTACTACTCTTATTACTACAACTACTACTCCTCCTCCTCCTCCTCCTCCTCCTCCTCCTTCTCCTAGTACTACTAGTAGTGGTAGTAGTACTACTACTACTACTACAATTACAACAATTGTTGCTATTATTAGAACAAGTACTACTACCATTGATACTACAACTATAACTACTACGAGTATTACAACTCCTACTACTACGATAACAATAATTTCTTCTGCTACTACCACTCGTACTACTGCTACTGTTGCTGCTACTGCTACAACAGCTACGACTACAACCATTACTACAACTAATATTACTACTACTACTACTACTACTACAACTACTACGACTTCTGCTATTACTACTTCTACTACTACTACTACTACTTGTAGCACTACTGCTACTGCGACTACTACTGCTACTATTACTACTACTAGTACTAATACTACTACTATGACTGCTTCTGCTACCAGTACTACTACTACTACTGTTTCTACTATTACAACTACTATTGCGACTATTACAATAGCTACTACTATGACTACTACAACTCTGCTATTACGACAACTACTACTACTACGACTACTACTACTACTACCACTGCTACTGTTGCTATTACAACAACAACAAGAACAACTACGACTACAACTACAACTACTGCTGCTACTACTAATATTGCTACTATTGCAACTACTACTACTGCTGCTACTACAAATTCTGCTGTTACTGCTACTACTAGTACTGCTACTACTACTACAACAACTACTAGTTCCACTACTTCTCCTACTACTACTCCTACTATCACAACTGCTACTGCAAGTACTACTTTTATTACTACTCGTACTACAACTTCTACCACTACTACTTTTACTACTACTATTACTACCATTACTTCTACTACTTCTACTTCTACTGCTACCTCTCCTACTACTCCTCCTACTACTACTATTACTATTACTACTACAACTATCACTCCTACTACTACTACCATTGCCACTGCGATTTCTTTCCTACCACTACAATGACTAACACTACTACTACTACTACTACTACTACTACTACTACTACTCCTGCTGCTGCTACTGCTACTACTACTACTACTGCTACTATTACTACTACTACTACCATTACAATTGCTAGTACTACTACTTCTAGTACAACAACAACTACAATAACAACTACATATTCTACTACTACTACTACTACTTCTACTAGTACTACTACAACAGCTACTACAACTACAACTACTGTTACTGCTACTCCTACTACTATTACTTCAACTACTGCTAATACTGCTACTACTACTACTACTACTATTACTTCTTGTACTGTAGCTGCTGTTGCTACTCGTACAACTACTAATACTGCTACTACTACTTCAACTACTACTACTATGACTATGACTACTCTTGCTACTACAATGGCTACTACTACACTAATACCACAACTACTAGTACAAGAATAACTACTGCTCCTACAACCACCATATCGACTCCTACTACTCCAACTACTACTATTACTACTAGAAAAACTACTACTACTCCTAGGACTGCTACTACTATTCCTACTGCTACTACTACTACTCCTACTACTACAACTATTACTATTACTACTACAACATAAATTCTCCAACTACATCTACTAATACTGCTACTCTACTATTTCTACTACCACTACTACTAATTCTAATGTTACTACAACAACAACAACAACTACTACTACTACTATTACTACTACTACCGCTACTACTACTACAGCTACTACTACTACTATTGCTATTGCTACTACTGCTACTACTGCTACTGCAGCTACTACTACTGCTACCTCTACTAATAATACTACTACTACTACTACTACTACTACTACTACTACTACGATTACTACTACTACTACTGCCACTACTTTAACAACCACCGTTGCTACTACTGCTGCTACTACTATACTATAATAAATAATACAACTAACACCCCTGGAACTACTACTACTATTATAATTACAACAACTACTATTGCTACAACTGCCACTATGGCAACTACTAGTACTACTACTGCAACCACAACTACTTCTACTACTACAGCTACTACTACTACTACTACCTCTACTACTACTGGTACTAATACCACTACTCCTGCTACTACTATTACTGCTGCAATAGCTACTACTACTCTTGCAACTACCGTAATTACGACAACAAGTACTACGGCTACTACAACTACTAGTGCAACTACTACTACAACAATAACTACTACTACTACGACTGCTACTATAACTATTACTATTACTAATACCACTACTACTGCTACTACTACAACTACAACTCTTGCTATCACTACAACTATGACTACTATGACTGCTACTATGACTACTATGACTACTACTACTGCTACTACTACTACTAATACAACAACTACTACTATAACTACTCATACTTCTTCTTCTACTACTACTACTACTTCTACTACGGCTACTACTCCTACTGCTACTACCGCTACTACTACAACTACTTCTCCTGCTACAACAACAACAACTACTACTACTTCTACTACTATTACCATTACTACTACTACTACTATAACTATCGTGACTGCTCTCGCTACGAGCACTACTACTACTACTACTACTGATACTACTGCTGCCACGGTCAGAACTCCTGCTGTTGCTACTACTACTACGACTACTACTACTACTGTTGCAGTTGCTATGGCTACCACTACTACTACTCCTTCTAATACTACTATTGATAGTATGACTCCTACTACTTCTATGAATACTACTAGTACTACTGCTGCTGCTTCTGCTTCTGCTACTACTATTAGTACTATTTCTACTGCTACTACTACTACTACTACTACTACTACTACTACTACTACTACTACTACTACTACTACTACTATTGCTGTTACTCCTACGACTACTACTACTACAACTACTATTGCAACAACAACAACCACAATAATAACAGCTACAACCACTACTACTTCTGCTACTGCTACTGTAACTGCAACTACAACAACTGCTACTACAATTACTAGTACTACTAGTACTTGTACTACTACTACTACTACTACTACTATTGCTACTATTACTACTACTACTACTACTACTTCTACTACTACTACTTTTACTACTACTACACCTACTACTTCTACTGCTACTTCTATGACTACTATTACACCTGCTATTACTACTTCTACTAGTACCCCTAAAACTCCTACTACAACTTCTCCTATTACTACTACTACTACTAAAGTCTTACTATTAATACTATTACTACAACTACAACAACTACTACCACTACTACTTTTGCAACTACTAGTGCGACTAATACCACTACAACTACTATTACAACAACTACTATTACAACGACTACTATTACTACTATTATAGCTACTACTACTCTTCCTACTACTGCTAACGCTGTTACAATTGGTACCGCTGCTACTACTACTACTCCTCCTACTATTACTGCTACTACTACTACTCCTGTTGCTACTGCTGTTGCTACGCCTACTACTACTCCTCCTCCTCCTCCTACTACTACTACTACTACTACTTCTGCTACTATTGCTACTACTACTACAACTACTACTACTACTACTACTTCTGCTACTATTGCTACTACAACAACAACAACAACAACTACTACTACTACTACTACTACCATAATTACAGCTACAACAACTACTACTACTTCTACTACTACTATAACAATTGCTACTACTACTGCTACTACTACTACTTCTACTACTGCCACTACGACTATTGCTACTACTACTATTGCTACTACTACTACCACTACTGTTACTACTGCTACAACTACTACTACTACTTCCCTAACTATTGCCACTACTACTGCTATTGCTTCTGCTACCGCAATTGCTACAACTGCTACGACTACCGATACTGCTACAAATACTACTACTATTGCTTCTACAACAATTACAACTACTACTACCATTACTTCTGCTGCCACTACTTCTACTACCACAACTTCTACTTCTGCTACGACTGCTATTGCTACAACAACTACTGCTGCTGCTACTACTCTCATTGCTACTACTACTACTTGTACGACCACAACTAGTACTATTATTACTATTGCTGCTGCTATTGCTACAACTGTTACTACTTCTACTAGTACTACTACCTCAACCGCCATTATAGCTGATACTAATTTTATGGCTACTACTGCTACTGCTACTACTAGTACCACTATTACTACTGCTTCTTCTGCTACTATTATTACAACTATTAGTACTACTACTACTTATGCTACTACTATTATTGCTGTTGTCATTGCTCCTATTCCTAAGATTACTACTACTCCGACGACTACGCCTCCTTCACCTCCTCCTACAACTACGGCTACTACTGTACTAATACTACTCTTACTACCAATTCTAGTACTCTTACTACTCATACTACTACAACAACAACTACAGCTACTAATGCTACTACTACTACAACTACAACAATGACTACTACTATTGTTGCAAGGACAGCTACTACACCTACCACTACTACTATTGCTGCTGCTAGTAATACAACTACAACAATGACTACTTCTACGAGTACTACTACATCAACAACAACAACTACTACTCCTACTGCAACTACTCCTACTCCTACCTCCACTAGTGGTACTGCTACTACTACTACCTTTATTACTACTAATACTATGCTACCACTACTACAACTAATTAGACTACTGCGGCTGCTACTGCTACTACTACTACTACTACCACCACTACCACTACTACTCGTACTACTACTACTACTACTACTACTACTACTACTACTACTACTACAAGTACAATAACAACTACTACTACTACTACCGCTGTTACAACTATTACTGCTATTGGTACAGCTACTGCTACTACAACTCTTACTACTCCTAGTACGACTACTACTACTGCAACTATTATCAGCACTACTACTGCAACTACCACTACTTCTACTACTACTACTACTACTACTACGCCAACTACTTCTACTACTACTCCTACTATACTACTATTATTACTACTACTATTACTATTACTACTACGACTACACAACAACGAACAACAACAAGCAAACACAATAAAACTACAATAGCTTACTAATACTAAGACTATTCTACTACGACAACACAAGGCACACAACAAAACACACCAATAAGAACACTACAATCGCTACTAATTACCGGATGACGACTACGAGAACTATATCTCTCATGCTACTTCTATTCCTTCCCCTACTACTACTACTACTACTACTACTACTACTACTACTACTACTACTACTACTACTATGACTACTACTAGAACTATCACTCGTGCTACTTCTATTCCTTCCCCTACTACTACTACTACTACTAATACTACTACTACTACTGCTACTATGATTCCCACTACTAATGCTACTATAACTGCTACAACTTCTACTACTACTACCACTCCTGCTACTACTACTACTATGACTACAACTACTACTACTAGCTCTACTACTAAAACTACTATTACTACTTCTACATGAGTACCACAACTACTACTACTGGTACTACTAGTAATACAATAACTACTACTAGCTCTACTACTAAAACTACTGCTACTACTTCTACATGAGTACTACAACTACTCCTGCTGGTACTACTAGTAATACAATAACTACTACTATTACTACTACTCAAACTACTACTTCTACATGAGTACTACAACTACTACTGTTGGTACTACTAGTAATACAATAACTACTACTATTACTACTACTCATACTACTACTTCAACTACTATTACTACTACAACTACTCCTACTGCTACGGCAACAACTCCTTCTACTACTACTACTTCTACTACTACCACTACCATAACTACAACTACTACCACTTGTAGTACTACTCAGACTACCACAACTACTACCACTTGTAGTACTACTCAGACTACCACAACTACTACACCTTCTGCTACTACTACTTCTACCACTAGTACAACTGCTACCAATACTACTACTACTACCATTAGTACTACTTCTACTATTATTACCACTACTGCTACTACTTCGACTATAATTACTACTACTACTATTAGTACAACTATTGCGATTAGTACTAATTCAATTACTATAACAACTACTACTATTACTGCAACTAGTACTCCTGCTATTACAATTACTACTACTATTACTGCAACTAGTACTCCTACTATTACAATTACTACTACTACTACTATTGCTACAAACTGCTCCTATTACTACTACTGCTACTACTACTGCTACTACATCGATTGCCACTCCTCCTACTCCTACTACTACTACTACGTCTACCACCAGTACTACAACTACTCCTAATACAACTACTAAGGCAGCTAATGCTTCTACCACTCCTACTACTATTGCTACTACTACAACAAGAACAACAACAACAACTACTACTACTACTTACTACTACTACTACTACTACTACTACTGTTACAAGTACTACTTCTACTTCACTTACTACTACTATGGCTACTGATTCTATGACTACTACTAGTATTACTAGAACTACTGTTGCAATAACTCTTATTACTCTTACAACTTCTACTACTACTGCTGCTCCTACTACTATTGTTACAATTACTACAACTACTAATATTAATACTACTACCGTTGCAATTACTACTACTACTATTGCAACTACTGCAACTACTGTAACTACTACTACAACAAATATAACAACTAGTACTCTTACTACTACTTATACAACTGATATTACCACAACTACTAAAACTACTGCTCTTACAACTACTACTACAACTTCTAATACTGCTACTACTACTTATCCTACTATGACGGCTACTCTTATGGCTGCTGCTACTACTCTATCTTTTGCTACACCTCCTACTACTCCGACTACTACTACTACTACTACTACTCCTCGTCCTCCTTCTACTACTACGACTCCTCCTACTACTTCTGCTACTACTACTACTAGGACTGCTACTACTACTTCAACTACTACCACTACAGCTACTAGTGGTCCTACAACTACTAATACTACTACTGCTACTGCTTCTGCTATAACTACTTCTTCTACTAATACTACAATTAGTACTACCACTACTACAACCATAGCGATTACAACTGCTACTAATGCTACTGTTGCTACTACTACCACTACAACTAGTACAACTAATACTACTATTACTACTTCCACTACAACTACTACTACTATAGCTACAACTACTGCAACTAGTACTACCACTACTACAACACTACTACTATAACTACTATTTTTGGCACTACAACTACTCCTACAAGTACTTCAATTATGACTAATACTACTACTACTACTATTACTACTCCCAATACTAAACCTATTGCTACAACTACGACTCTGACTATTATTACTCCAATTCCTACTCCTACTACTACTACTACTACTACTACTACTACTACTACTACTACTACTACTACTACTACTACTACTACTACTATAATTGCTACTACTACTACAACTACTACTACTACTACTTCAACTACTACAACTACTACTACTACTTTGGCTACTACTACTAATACTGCTGCTGCAGCTAATACTACCACTACTGCTTCTACTGCTGCTACTACTACTACGACTACTACTATTACTACTCCTGTTGCTGCTACAACAACAACAACAACAACTACTGCTACAACAACTACTACTACTACTAGTCAGACCACTACTGCTACAACAACAAATACTACTACTACTACTACTATTACCACTACTAGTACCATTACTACTCTTACTTCTGCTTCTAGTACAACAACTACTACAACTTCTGCTGCTACTATAGCTAATACTTCGACAGCTACTATGACTACTACTTCTACTACCACTACTATAGCTAATACTTTGACAGCTACTATGACTACTACTACTACTACCACTAAACAACAACTACTACTATGCCTACCACTATTACTATTACTACTTCTTCAACTACTTCTACTTCTACTACAACAACTACTACTGCGGCTACTGCTTCTACGACTGCTAATACTCCTACTACTACCACTGCTACTGCTACTTCTACTACTACTACTAATACAACAACTACAATGACTTCTACTATTGCTGCTAGTACTACTACTATTACTACTACTACAGCTACTACTCCTACCGCCAATGGTACTACTACCACTTCTTCTACTACAATTGTTACTCCTACCGCTGCTACTGCAACTACTTTTGTGACTACTACTACTGCTGCCACTACTTTTTTTACTACTACTGCTGCAACTACTACTACTGCTACTGCTACTATTACTATTATTGCCACTTCTGCTATGACTGCTACACTAGCTACTACTGCTACTTCTACTACTACTGGTAGTACTGCTACTAGTGCAACTACTGCTACAACTATTGCCCTCACTACCACAACTACTACTACAACCACTACTACTGCTACTGCTACTACTACCACAACCACTGCTACTACTACCACTGCTACTACTACCACAACCACAACTACCACTGCTGCTATTGCTACTATTACTATCACTACAACTACTACTATTATTGCCACTACTACTACTACTACTATTACTATCACTACTACTACTTCTACTGCTACTACTACGTCTATTACTACTACTTCTTCCACTATTACTACATCTACTCCAACTAATAATATTTCTCCTACTACTACTACCACCACCACTACTGCTACTACTATTGCTGCTACTAGTGCTATTACTACTACCGCTACTACTACAAGTCCTACTACTACTAATTTTACTACTTTTATTGCTACAACTTCTGCTACTACTTTTACTACAGCTACACCTACTACTACTAGCACTCATACCACCAATCTACTGCTACTTATACTACTTCTGCTTCTATGATAAAAACTGCTACTATTTCTACAGATGCTACTTCTACTTCTATTGATACTAGTACTACCTCTACTACTACTCCTCCTCCTACTTCTTCAACTACTTCTACTAGTAGTACTTCTACTACTACTCCTCTTACCGCAACTACTACTAATTTTCCTACTAGTACTACTGCTATGTCTGATACTACAGCTAGTATTACTAGTACGAATGCTACACCTACTAATACTACTTCTTTTACTTCTGCACTCCTGCTACTACCACTACTACTACCAATGCTGCTACATGCACTATTACAACTACTGCTATTACTTCTACAGCCACTGCCACTAATTTTACTACTATTGCAATTACTACTACTGCTGCTATTGCTACCACTACTACTCCTACTACTAATGCCACTACTGCAACTTCTACTATAGCTACTACTACTAATAGTACTACCACTACTACTACTACTAATCCAACTAATACTACTATTACGGCTGCTACGGCTACTACTATTCCTACTACTAGTACACAAATATTACAATTGCTACTGCTAGCACTGCTACAACTCCAACAAATATTACAATTACTACTACTAATACTATTACTACTACACATACTGCTATGACTATTGCAACTACTACAAGTTCTACTACTTCTACTACTACTATTACGACTACTACTACTACTACTACTACTACTACTACGCCAACTACTACTACTACTACAACTACCCCTCCTGCTAATACTACTACTACTACTACTACAACTTCTCCTATTGCTACTACTACAACTACTCCTACTAGTACTACTAGTCCTACTGCTGCCACTTCTACTACTCCTCCTTCTACTAGTGCAACAACTACCACTTCTACTACTACTATTGCTACTGCTACTGCTACTACTACTACTACTCCAACCCCTACTCCAAAGTCTACACCAAATACTACAACTGCTATGACAACTACAACAACAACTACTATTGCAACAACTTCTTCGTCTACTACTACTACTACCACAATTCTTGAAACTACTGCTACTGCTACAACTACTACTATTGCTTCTACTACTGCTGCAACTCCAACTGCTACAACTACTTCTCTTACGGCGACTACTACTACTACTTCTATTGTTCCACACACTACTACTACTACTAGTACTAATTCTCCTAGTACTACTTCTAATACTACTACTGTTCCTACTAATACTTTTGCTCCTACACCTACTACTCCTACTAATACTTCTACTGCTACTACTACTACTACTCCAGCTAATAGTACTACTACAACCACTACTACTACTTCTACTACTGCCATACCAACTACTACTACTACAATAACTGCTACTACTATTGCTAATAATACTACTACAACTACTACTACTTCTACTGCTATTACTACAACTAATAGTAGGACAACCATGGTACTATTACTACTTCTACAACAATAACTTTGGCTTCTGCTGCTGCTACTACAACAAGAACTACAACTACTACTACCACTCCTACTACTCCTACTACTACTACTACTCATGCTGCTGCTACTACTACTGCTACAACAACAACAACAACAACAACAACTACTACTACTACTACTACAACACCTACAACTACTACTACTCGTGCTGCTACTACTACTACTGCTGCTACTACGACTACTACTCATGCTGCTATGACTACTACTATAACTACTATTGCTACAACTCCTACTGCTACTGCTACTTCTGCTACTACTTCTAATACTACTGGTAGTACTACTACTACAACTACAACTTTAACTTCTACTACTACTACAACTTCTGCTTCTACTACTACTACTTCTACTACTACTACCATTACTGTTTGTACTATTACTACTTCTACTACTATTACTACTACTACTGCTACTACTACTACTACTACTAATATTACAACAACTACTACTACTGCCCCTACTTCAACTACACCTGTTGCTACTACAACAACAACAACAACTACTACAACTACTAGTACTACTTCTACAATAACTGCTACGACTCCTACTACTATAATTAAACTACTTCTCTACTTCTATTACAGCCACTACTTCTACTACTACTGCTGCTGCTTCTATTACTACTACTGCTGCTGCTCCTACTACTACTACTACTTCTAGAATTGCTACTACTACTACTACTACTACTAGTACTACTACTACGACTACTACTACTTCTACTACTACTACTACTCCTCCAGTTGCCGCTGCTACTGCTACTACTACTATTGCTAATACGGCTACTGCTATTGCTATTGCTACTGCTACTACTACTACTACTACTACTACTACTCCTATTGCTGCTACTATTACTGCTTTTGCTACTATTACAACTGCTGCTGCTATTACTACTACTTCTACTATTACTACTACTACTACTATGACCCTACGTTGACTGCTCTTGTTGCTACTATAGCTACTACTACTACCACCACCACCACCACTACTACTACTACTGCTGCTGCTTCTACAACAACTGCTACGACTACTACTATTATAATTACTGCTACTTCTATTATTACTACTACTTCCACTACTACTATTGCTACTACTACAACTAATGCTACTACTATTCCTACTATTACTACTATTACTACTGCTACTACAACTACTACAACTGCTACTACTAGGGCTGCTAAAACTGCTACTACTTCTACTACAACAACTACCACTGCTATTGTTGTTGTTGCTACTACTATCACAACTACTACAACTTCTCCTACTAGCACTACTTTTGCTACTACTACTACTTCTTCTTCTACTACTACTACTACAACTACTGCCACTTTCGCTAATACTACTGCGACTACTACTACTGCTGCTACTACTATTATTACTACTACTACCACTATTACTACTAGTACTACCGCTACAAAAATGACAACTACTACTGCTAAAATTTCTACACCAATTACTTCTCCTACTAGTACTATTATTGCTGCACCAACAACTACCACCACTACTACTACCACCACCACCACCACCACCACCAGCATTACTATTACTACTACTACTACCAAAACTATTACTATTATTATTATTACTACTACTACTACTTTTACTACTACTTCTATAACTACTACTCCTACTAGTACAACTATTACTGCTGCTATTACTACTACCAATACCACTACTAGTACTACTACTACTAATAGTACTACTACTACTAATGCTATTACTACTACTTCTACGACTACTACTAGTACTACTACTGCTACTACCATAATGACTACTCATACTGTGACTTCTACTGTTGCTACTACTGCTACTGCAACTACTAGGACTACTACTACAACTCCTTCTAGTACTACTACTACTACCACAACTCGGGCTGCCACTCCAACTCCAACTCCTACTCCTACCACTCCTTTGACAAGTACAATAGCTGCAACTACTACAACTACTACTAATCTTACTATTACTGCTACTATTTCTACTACTGCTACCACTACTATTTCTACTACTGCGATTCCTACTACTATTACTACTAGTACTACTATTACTACTAGTACTACTATTACTACTACTACTACTACTACTGCTACTCGTTCGATTACTAGTACAACTTCTTATACTCCTACTCCAACAACTACTACTATGACCACTACTCCAATTACTACTACTCCAATTACTAGTGGTAGAGGTAGTAGCAAAAGCTTTAGTAATAGAATTTGTAGTAGTAGCAGTAGTAGACGTAGTGTTAGGAGTAGCATTAGTGGTTGCTTTAGTTAAAGAATTAGGAGTAGTAGTAGTAGTATGAGTAGTAGCAGTTGGTGTAGTGGAAGCAATATAAGCAGTAGTAGTAGTAGAAGTTGCTGTAGTATTTGTAGTAGCAATAGTAGCAGAACTTGTAGTGGTTGTAGTGGTAGCAATAGTAGCTATATTAGCAACAGTAGCATCAAACGTAGTAGTAGTAGTAGTAGTAGCAGTAGTTGTAGTGGCTGAAGTAGTAGTTGTAGGTGAAGTAGTAGTAGTAGTAGAAATAGTAGTAGTAGTAGTATTAGTACTAGAAATAGTAGTTGGAGTCATAGTAGTGTTAGAAATAGTAGTAGTAGTCGGGGGGGTAGTAGTAGTAGTAATAGTGGCAGTAGTAGTAGTAGTCATAGCAGCCGTAGTAGTTGTAGAAGTAGTAGTAGTGCAAGTAGTAGTAGTAGTAATAGCAATAGTAATTGTCGCAGTACTAGTAGTAGTAGTGGTCGTGGCAGTAGCATTAGTAGTAGTTATAGCGGTATTAGGAGCAATAGGATCGTTTGTAGCACTTATGGTAGTAGGAGCTATAGTAGTAGTAGTAGTAATAGTAGGAGCAGTTGTAGTTGTAGTAGGAGTAGCTATAGTAGCAGTATTAGTAGGATTATCTGCAGTAGCATTAGTGGTTGTCGTAGTACTCATTGTACGGTAGTAGTAGTAGTAGCAGTAGTAGTAGGAGTAGCAATAGGAGTAGTAGTTGCAGTAGTAGTTATTGTTCTTGTAGCAGTCGTAGGGGTAGTAGTAGTTGTTGTTGAAGTAGTAGTAGTAGTAGGAGTAGTACTAATGGTAGGAGTAGGGGTAGTAGTAGTGGTAGTAGTCTTGGCAGTAGTAGTGGTAGTAGTAGCAGCAATGGTAGCAATAGTGGTCATTATAGTGGTAGTAGCAGCAGTCATAGTAGTAACAGTAGCAACAATAGCAGTAGTAGTATCAAATATAGTAGTAGCAGAACTCACAGTACCAATAGTAATAGCAATAGTAGTAGCAGCAGCAATAGTAGTTATAGTAGTTGTGATAGTAGTAGTTGTCGGAGTAGTAGTAGTACTAGTAGTTGTTTTAGTTGTCATAGTAGTAGTAGTAGTAGTAGTCATCTTAGTAGTAGTATTAGTAGTAGTAGTAGTAGTAGTAGTAGTATCTGTTTTAGTACTAGACGCAATAGTAACAACTATAGTAGTAGTAGTAGTAGTAGTAGTAGTAGTAGTAGTAGTAGTAGTAGTAGTAGTAGTAGTAGCAGTAGTAGTAGCGATAATTGCAGTGGTAGCAGAAGTAGTAGCAATAGTAGTTTTAGTAGTCGTAGTAGCTTTAGTAATTGGGGTATTAGTATTAGTAGTAGTAGTAGTTTTAGTAATAATAGTAGTAGTTGTTGTAGTAGTTGTACGAGAAGTAGTAGTTGTAGCAGTAGTAGTAGTTATAGTAGTAGTAGGCATGATAGCAGCAGCTGTTGTAGTAGCGATAGTAGTAGCAGTAGCAATAGTACTAGGAGAAAGAGTAGTAGTAGCAGAAGCTGTTGTAGCATTAGTAGTAGTAGCAGTAGTAGTAGTTGTTGTTGTAGTAGTAGTAGAAGTAGTAGTGGTAGTTGTAGCAGTAATAACAAAGGAAGCAGTAGCTGTAGTATTACAAGTAGTATTAGTATTAGCATCAGTAGCAGTAGCAACAAAAGTAGTAATAGTAGCGGTAGTAGTAATAGTAGTAGTTATTGTTGTTGTTGTAGTAGTAGTAGTTGCAGTATCAATAGTAGTAGTAGTAGCAGTTGAAGTAGATGTAGCAGTTGTCGTTGTAGAGCATTAGTTATAGTAGTAGTTGTAGCAACAATATTGGCAATTGTAGCAGTAGTAGCAGTAGTAGTTGTAGTAGTTGTAGCTGTTGAAACTGTTGCAGCAGTAGCGGTAGTAGTAGTAGTAGTAGTAGTTGTTGTTGTTGTTATTGTTGTTGTTGTTGTTGCACCAGTAGTAGCTGTAGTAGGTGTAGTAGTAGTAGGAGCAGTGGTAGTGGTAGTAGAACTACTAGTAGTAGTAGCAGTTCTAGTAGTGACAGTTGTAGTAGTAGCAGAAGTAGTAGCAGAAATAGCAAAAGTAGAACTACCAGAAGTAAGAGAATTAGTAGTAGCAGTAGAAGGTGTAGTAGCAGTAGCCGTAATAGGTTTAGCAATAGTACAAGTAGCAGTGGTAGTAGAAGTAATAGTACTAGTATTTGTAGTAACCGTAGTAATAAAAGTAGTAGTAGTATTATTAGTATTAGTAGCAATAGAAGTAGATGCATTAGTGGTAGTAGTTATCGTAATAGTACTAGTAGCGGCAGCAATAGTAGCTGTAGTAGCTGTAATAGTAGTAGTAGGAGAGGTAGTAGTAGTAGTAGTAGAACCAGTAATAGTGGAAGTAGTATAGTAGTAGGAGAGGTAGCAGTAGTAATATCAGTCATAGTAGCAGTAGTAATAGTAGTCGTAGCAGGAGTAGTAGTAGTAGCAATATTGGCACTAGTAGTTATAGCAATAGTAGTAGTAGTAGTTGCAAAAGCAGTAATGGAAGCAGTAGCAATTGTAGTAGGAGTAGTCTTAGTAGTAGCATAACTAGTAGTTGTAGTAATAGTATCAGTAATAGTAGTATCAATAGTAGTAGTAGTAGCAACAGTAGTAGTAGCAGCAACAGTAGTAACATCAGCAGTAGTAGCATCAGTAGCAACAGCCGCAGCAATAGGAGCTGCAGTAGTAGTGGTAGGAGTAGAAGTAATAGACATATTAGTAGTAGTAGTAGGAGCAGTAGCAATATAAATAGTAGTAGCTTTATTAATAGGAGCAATTATATTAGTAGTACTACTACTACTAGTAGTAGCAGTCGTAGCAGTAGTTGCAGCAGTAGTAGTGGCAGTAGTAGTAGTAGCAGTAGCTATATTAGTAGTAGCAATTATAGTAGTAGTAGTAGTAGTACTAGTAGTAGCAGTCGTAGTAATAGTAGCAGCAATAGTAGCGGTAGTAGTAGCAATAGTAGTTGTTGTTGTAGTAGCAGTAGCCTTTGTTGTAGCAACACCAGCAGTATTAGTAGCAGTTGAAGTTGCAGTAGCAGTAGTGATTGTATTAGCAGAACCAACAATAGTGGCAGTCCAAGTAGTGGTATCAGTCGTAGCTGTAGTAGCCGTAGTAGTGGTAGCTGTAGTAGTAGCAGTAGTAGCAACAGTAGTAGTAGTAGAAGTAGTAGTAGTAGTAATAGCAGTATTAGTAGGAGAAGTAGGAGAAGAACCAATAGAAGTAGCAGAAGTAGTAGCAGAAATAGTAGTAGTAGTAGTAGTAGTATTAGTAGTAGTAGTAGTAGTAGTAGTAGTAGTAGTAGTAGTAGTAGTAGTAGTAGTAGTAGTAGTAGTAGTAGTAGTAGTCGTAGTAGTAGTTGTAGTAGTAGTTGTCGTCGTAGTAGTAGTAGTAGTAGTAGTAGTAGTAGTAGTAGTAGTAGTAGTAGTAGTAGTATAGTAGTAGTAGTAGTAGTAGTAGTAGTGTAGTTGCAGTAGTACTAGTAATAATAGTAGTATTAGTAAAAATTGTGGTTGTAGGAGTAGAAGTAATAGTAGCACTTGCAATAATAGTTGCAGTAGTAGTAGTAGTAGTAATAGTAATAGTAGCAGTAATAAGAGTAGTAGTAGTACCAGTAGTAGTAGTAGTAGTAGTAGTAGTAGTAGTAGTAGTAGTAGTATTTGTTGTTGTTGTTGTAGTAGTAGTAGTAGTAGTAGGAGGAGGAGGAGGAGGAGTAGTAGTATTAAAAGTAGTGGTAGTACTACGAGTAGTAGTCGTAGCAATAGTAGTTGTAGTAGTAGCTTTCGAAGTAGTGGTAATAGCAGTAGAAGCAGTAGTAGGAGGAGGAGGAGTAGTAGTCGTAGCAATAGGATTTGTTGTAGTAATAGTAGTTATTATTGTTGTAGAAGTAGTAATAGCAGTAGTAGTAGTAATAGAAGTAGCAGTAAAAATAGTAGTAGCAGTTGTAGTATTAGTAGTAGCCACAGCAGCAGCAGCAGCAGTAGTAATAGTAGTAGTAGTAGCAATAGTAGTTGTTGTAGTAGTCATAGTAGTAGTAGTATAGTAGAACTAATAGTACCAGTAGTAGTATAAATTGTAGTAGCAGTAGAAGTAGCAGCAACAGTAGTAGTAGTAGCTATAGTAGTATGAATAGTAGTAGCTATTGCTATAGTCGTAGTAGTAGTAGTTATAGTAATAGTAGTTATTCTTGTTGAAGTAGTAGTTGTTGCAAAAGCAATAGTAGTAATAGTAGTAGCAGCAGTAGTAGTAGTAACAGTAGTAGTAGTAGTAGTAGTAGTAGTACAAGTAGCAGTAGTCATAGGAGCAGTAGTAGCACTAGTAGTAGTAGAATCGGTAGCTATAGTGGTAGTAGTGGAAGTAGCAATAGTAGTAGTAGTAGTAGTTGCACTAGTAGTAGTAGTAGTCATAGAAGTTGTAGTTGTAGTAGTATTTGTTGTTGTTGATGT
>RXID01022529.1:3659-28269 GCA_005019695.1 Trichopus zeylanicus subsp. travancoricus
TTTTAGTAGTTCTAGTGGTAGTATTATTAGTAGTAGTAGGAGCGGTAGTAGCAATAATAGAAGTAGTAGTAGTAGTAGCAACTGTAGGAGTTGTAGCAGTAGTGTAGTAGTAGTGGTTATAGAGGTGGTAGTAGTAGTAGTAGTAGTATTCATAGCAGAAGTTGTTGTAGTAGTAGTAGCAGCAGTAGTTGTTATTGTTGTTGTAGTAGTTGTTGTTGTAGTAGTGGTGTCTCTATAGTTGCAGTAGTAGTAGTCGTAGAGGTTGTAGTAGCAGTGGTAATCGGAGCAGCAGTAGTAGTAGTAGCAGTAGCAGTAGCAGTAGTAGTTATCATGATGGTAGCAATAGAAGGAGTAGTAGTTGAAGTAGCAATAGCCGTATTAGTAGCAGCAGCAATAGCAGCAACAGCAGCAGCAGCAATAGTTGTATTAGTAGTAGCAATAGTAGTAGGAGTTGTGGTAGTTGAAGTCGGATTAGTATTAGGAGTAGCAATAGAAGTAGTTGTAGTAGCAATAGTAATAGTAGTAGTAGTATTAGTAGTACTAATAATAGTAGTAGTAGTTATAGTTGTAGCAGCAACAGCAGTAGTAATAGTAGGGGTGTTAGTAGTAGTAGGAGTAGTAGTGGGAGTAGAAGTAGTAGTGGTTGTATTAGGAGTAGTAGTAGTATTAGTTGTAACAGAATTAGCTGTAGCCGTAGTTGCAGTTGCAGTAATAGTTTAGTATAGGTAGTAGCAGAAGTAGTTGGGATAGTAGTTGTAATAGTAGTGGCAGTAGTAGTTGTTGTAGAAGTAGTAGTAGTAATCATAGTAGTTGTAGTAATAGTCACAGTAGTAGGAGTAGCAGTAGTAGCAGTAGTAGTAGAAGTACTAGAAGTAGTTGTCGTACAACTAGTATTTGTTGTAGTAGTAGATGCAGCAGTAGCAGTAGTGTTGGTAGTAGTAGTTGTAGTATTAGCAGCAACAGTAGTAGTAGTCGTTGTTATGGTAGTAGTAATAGTAGTAGTAGTTGTTGTAGGAGTAGGTTTAGGAGTAGGAGGTGTAGTAGCAGTAATAGTTGTGGTAGTAATAGGAGTTGTAGTAGTAGTCGCAGGAGTAGTTGTAGGTCTAGCAATAGAAGTGGCAGTAGTAGTAGCAGTAATAGTAGAAGTTGTAGTAGTATTAGGAGGAGGAGTAGCAGTATTAGCAGCAGTAGTAGTAGTAAAGGCAGGAGTTGTTGTAGCAGTAGTAATAGTATTAGTAGTAGTGATGGTGGTAGTAGTAGCTGTAGTAGTAGTAGTAGCAGTTATTATTGTAGTAGTAGTAGTAGTAGTAGTAGAAGTAGTAGTTATTGAAGTAGTAGTTGTAGTAGGAGTGTTTGGAGTGGTAGTATTAGCATGACTAGTAGTAGTTGTTGTAACAGTAGTAGGAGCAGCAGTAGCACTTGCAGTAGTCGTAATAGTAGTAGAAGTAGCAATAGTGGTAGTAGTAGGAGGATTGGTAGTAGTAGGACTGTTGTAGTTGCAGTAGTAGTTGTAGTAGTCATAGAAGTCGTAGGAGTGTTAGGAGTAGCAGTAGTAGTAGGAGTAGTGGTAGTAGTAGCAGTAGTAGCGGTAGTAGTTGTGGTATTAGGAGTTGTAGTTGTAGTAGTAGTAGTAGTAGTAGTAGTAGTAGTAGTAGTAGTAGTAGTAGTAGTAGCGGTAGTTTCTGTAATAGAAGCAACACTAGTAGTAGAAGTAGTAGTAGCAGTAGTTGTTGTTGTAATTGTAGTTGCAGTAGTATATGTAGTAGTATCGTTAGCTGTAGGAGTGGGAGTTGGAGTAGTATTAGTAATAGTAGAAGCAGTAGTAATAGCAATGGTTGTAGTAATATTAGTAGTAGCGGTAGGAGTAGTAGTAGTTGTAGCTGTAGTAATAGTAGTAGTAGTAGTAGTAAAAGGAGTTGTTATAGTCGTAGTAGTACTAGTTGTTGTTGTTGTTGTTGTATTAGTAGTAGTAAATGTAGTAGTTGTTGGAGTAGTAGCTATGCAAGTAGTAGTAGTCGTAGCAGTAGTGCAGTACTAATAGCAATAGCAGTAGTAGTAGTAAGAGGAGGAGGAGGAGGAGGAGTAGTAGTAGTAGTAGCAATAGGAGTTGTAGTAGAAGGAGTACTAGTTGTACTAGTAGTAGCTGTTGTAGTTATAGTAGTAGTAGTAGTAGTCATAGTAGTGGTTGCAGTATTAGTAGAAGTAGAAGTTGTAGTAGTTGTAGTAATAGTAGTAGCAGGGTAGTAGTAGTAGTAGTAGTTGCAGTAGTAGTTGTAGTAGAAGTAGTGTCAATAGTAGTAGTCATAGGAGTAGTAGCAGTAATAGTAGACGTAGGAGGAGTAGTAGTCATGGTAGTAGTTATAGTAGTAGCAGTAGTAGCAGTATCAGTAGTAGTAATAGTAGTAGTTCTTGTCGTCGTTGTAGTACTAGCAATAGTAGTTATAGTAGTAGTGTAGTAATAGTGGCAGCAGTAGTAGTAGAGGTAGTAGTAGTAGTAGTAGCACTAGCAGTGGCAGCTGTGGCAGCAGTTGTACTTGTAGTAAAAGGACAAATTGTAGCAATAGTAGTAGCAGCAGCAGTAGCGGCTGTAGTCGTGCTAGTACGAGCAGCAGCAGTAGTAGTAGTAGTGGGAGTAGTAGTAATAAGAGTAGTAGTAGTAGTAGTTTTTGTAGTAGTAGATGTAGTACTAGCAGAAGTAATAGTAGTAGTTGTATTAGTAGTAGCAGTAGATGTGGTAAACATGGTAGTGCTAGTAGTAGTAGTAGCAGTAGTAGCAGTAGTAATAGTAGTAGTTGTAGTAGTAGAAGTAGTAGTATTAGTAGTAGATGTAGTAGTAGTAGCAGTTGTAGTAGTAATAATAATAGTAATAGTAGTAGTAGTAGCTATAGGAGTAATAGTAGTAGTAGTAGTAGTAGTAGTAGTAGCAGTTATGGTATTAGAAGTAGTAGTAGTAATAGTAGTCACTAAAGTAGAAGTAGTAATAGTGCCAGTAGTTGTATTTGTTGAAGTATTACCAGTAGCAGTAGCAGTAGCAGTAGTAGTAGTTGGAGAAGAAGTAGTAGTAGATGTCGTAGCAGAGGTAGTAGCAGTAGTAGTAACAGCAGTAGCAACAATTGCAATAATATTAGTAGCAATGGTAGTAGTAGTAGTTGGAGCAACAGCTGCAACATTAGTAGTGGTAGTAGTAGTAGTAGTTTTAGTAGTAGTAGTAGTAGTACTAGGAGTGGTGGTGGTGGTTGTAGTAGTAGTATAAGTAGCAGTAGTAGAAGTAGCAGTAGTAGTAGCAGTCGTAGTTGTGGTGGCAGATGTATTAGTAGTAGTTGTTGTTGTTGTATTAATAGTAATACTAGTAGTCACAGAAGTCGTCTTGGTAGGCGTACTCGCAGTTGTAGTCCCCCACGTCGGCATACGTCATACGCCATCGTACGCGAGGAAGGTAGTCGTGTAGTAGCCACTAGTCGTAGCAGATCGCCGATATTAAAGTAAGTTGTAGTACTTCGTAGTAAGCAGTAACAGTAGCAGTAACACGCAGAAGTTGTAGTAGTACAAGGATAGTAGCAGAAGTAGTAGGAGTTGCAAGCAGTAGCGTATAGTCTTCAATAGCAGCATAGCAAGTTGAAGACGGTGGGCAGTAGTGTGAGCATTGGCAGTTAAAGCAGTTGGAGCGGTAGCAGTACTACGAGTAGCTGCTAAAGCTTTGTAGTATGGTGTTTAAAATACGTAGTTGTTGTTGTACTAGTAGTATTTGTTATAGTAGCAGCACTTGTAGCAATAGTAGTAGCAGTAATAGTTGTAGCAAAAGTAGTAGCAGTAGTACTTGTAGTAGTAGTAGTAGCAGCAACAGTAGTAGTTGCAGTAGTAGTAGTAGTAGAAGTACTAGGAGTACTACCATTATTAGCAGTCACAGCAGCAGCAGCAACAGCAGTAGTAGTTGCCGCAATAGTAGTAGTTTTAGTAGCAGTCGAAGTAGTAGTAACAATAGTAGTACTATTAGCCGTAGTAGTTGCGGTCGTAGTAGTAGCAGCAGTAGTAGTAGCAGTAATGGTAGTAGTAATAGAAGTTGAAGTAGTAGTATTAGTAGTAATAGTCGCAATAGCAGTAGCAATAATAGAAATAGCAGTAATAGGAGCAGTAATAGTAGCAATAGTAGGAGCAGTAGTAGTAGAAGTAGCAGTTGTAGTAGCATTAGCAGTCGCAATGGTTGTAGTTATTGCAATAGAAGTATTAGTAGTAGTCGTTGCAATTGTAGTTGTACTAGTAGTAGCTATAGTAGTTGTAGTAGTAGTAGTAGTAGTCATAGCTGAAGTGGTAGTAGTAGAAGTTTTACCAGTAAAAGTAGCAGTAGTAGCAGTGGTAGTAATAGTAGCAGTAGTAGGTCGAGTAGTAGCAATAGTAGTAGCAGTAGCAGTAGTAGCAGTAGTAGGAGTAGTAGCAATAGGAATAGTAGTTGCAATAGCAGAAGTGGTAGTAGCAGCGGAAGTAGTAGTAGTGGTAGGAGTAGTAATAGTTGTAATAGGAGGAGTAGTAGTAGTAGTAGTAGTTGTTGTTGTTGTTGTTGTAGTAGTAGTAGTAGTAATATTAGTGGTAATAATAGTAGTACTTGTTGGAGTAGTAGTAGTGCTAGTAGTAGTAGTTGTAGTTGTAGTGTAGTAGTAGTAGCAGTAGTAGTTGTAGCAGAGGTAGTAGCAGTAGCAATAGTAGCAGTAGTAGTTGCAGTAGTAGTTGTAATTGTAGCAATAAAAGTTGAAGTTGTAGTAACCATAGTAGTAGTAGCACTAGGTGTTGTAGTTGTTATTGTTGTTGTTGTTGTAGTTGTTGTAGTAGCAATCGTAGATGTAGTTGCAGAATTAGTAGTGGTAGTAGCAGCAATTATAGTACTAGAGGTAGTAATAGTTGTAGTAATAGTGTTAGTAGTAATACTAGTAGCAACAACAATATTATTAGTTGGAGTAGCAGTAGTTGTAGTGACAGAAGTAGTAGCAGTAGTAGCAACAGTAGTAAGAGTAGTAGTACAAGTAGCAGTAGTAGTACTTGTAGTAGTAGTAGTAGTAATAGTAGTAGTAGTAGCAGCAGTAGTTGTTGTAGTAGTAGTAGTAGCCGTAGTAGTACAATTAGTAGTAGTAGCAGCAACATTAGTCGTAGTAGTAGTAGCAAGAGTAGTAGCGGTAGCACTAGTAGTAGTTGTAGTAGCAATAGTAGTTCAAGTAGTAGCTATAGAAGTAATACTAGCAGCAGTAGGTGTTGAAGCAGTAGTAGTAGTAGCGGTAGTAACAGTAGTGGCAGTAGCATTTGTAAGGGTAGTAGCAAAAGTAGTAGTAGTAGTAGAAATAGTCATAGAAATAGTAGAGGTAGTAGCTATTGTAGTAGTAGCAGTTGTAGGCAAAGTAGCGAGTGCAGTAGTATTAGCAGCTGCAGAAGTACTAGTAGTAATAGTTGTCGTAGTATTAGTAGTAGTTGTTGTTATAGTAGTAGTAGTAGCGGTAGTTGTAGTAGCAGTCGCAGTTATAGCAATAGTAGTGGTCATAGTAGCTTTATTAGTAGCAGCTACAACAACAGCAATAGTAGTGGTAGTAGTAGTAGCAACATTTGTAGTAGTAGCAGCTATAGTTGTAGCAATAGGAGTAGTAGTAGTAGTAATAGCAGTAATAATTCTCTAATGGCTGCAGCAACAACAACAGTAGTTGTAATAGCAGCAGCAGTAGTAGAAGCAGTAGTCATAGTAGTCCCAGTAGTAATAGTAATTGTATTAGCAGTAATTGTAGTAGCAATAGGAGTAGTTGTAATAGTAGTTGCTGTAGTGATAGACGCAATAGTAGTAACCACAATAGCAGTTGTCGTAGCAATACTAGTAGTAGTAGTGGTAGTAGCAGCAGCAACAGCAGTAGTAGTGGTGGTAGTAGAACTACAAGTAGCAGTAGTAGTAGTCGTAGAATTGGAAGTAGTAGTAGTAGTAGTCGTAGTAGTTTTAGTAGTAGTAGTAGTAGTAGCAGAAGTAGTAGAAGTAGTGGTAGCAGTGGAAGTAGTTGTAGTAATACGTGTAGCAAAAGGAATAGTAGTAGTAGTAGTAGTACGAGTAGTAGTAGTAGTCGGAGTAGTAATAGTAGTAGTAGTAGTAGGAGGAGCAGTAGTAATTATTGTCGTAGTAGTAGTAGTAGTAGTACTAATAGTAGCAATAGGAGTAGCAGTTGTAGTAGTAGTATTAGTAGTAGTCATGATGGTAGTAGTTGTTGTTGTTGTTGTAGTTATTGTAATAGTAGTAGTAATCGTAGTAATATTAGCAGTAGTAGAAGTAGTAGTAGTAATAGTAGTCAAAGTATTACTCATAGTAGTAGTAGCGGTAGTAGAACTATAGCAAAAGTAGTAATAATTGTAGTAGTAGTAGTTGGAGAAGCAGTAGTCATAGTAGTAGCAATAGTAGTAGTAGTAGTAGTAATTGTAGAAGTAGTAGTTGTAGCAGCGGTAGTAGTAGCAATAATAGTAGGAGTAGTAATAGTATTACTAGTAGGAGTAGTAGTCTTAGTAGAAGTAGTAGTAGAAGTAGTAGTAGTAGCAGTGCTCGTAGAGGTAGTAGTAGTAGTGATAGTAGTAGTAGTAGTAGTAGTAGTAGTAGTAGTAGTAGTAGTAGTAGTAGTAGTAGTAGTAGTAGTAGTAGGCATAGTATTAGTATTATTCGGAGTTGGAATGGTAGTAGTAGTAGTAGTTTGAGTCATAGACGTAGTAGTAGTTGTAGTTGCAGTAGTAGGAGTAGTAGTAGTTATAACAGTAGTAGGAGTAAGAGTCATAGTGGCATTAGCAAGAGTAGGAGTAGTAGAAATGGTAGTAGTATTAGTAATAGTAACAGTAATAGTATTTGTAGTAGTGGTAGTAATAGTAATAGTAGTAGTAATAATAATATTAGTAGTAGTAGTAGTAGTAGTAATAGTAGTAGTGGTTGTAGTAGTGATAGTAGTAGTAATAGTAGTAGTGGTTATAGTAGTAGTAGTAGTAATAGTGGTAGTTGTTGTAGTAATAGTTGTATTACAAGTAGTAGGAGTTGGTGTAGTAGTAGGAGTAGTAGTAGTTGGAGTAGTGGCTATAGTAGTAGTAGCAGCAACAGCTAAAGTAGTAGTATTAGCATCAGCAGCAGCAGCAGCAGTAGCAGTAGTAGTGGTGGTAGTTGTTAGTCGTAAGTGAGTAGTAGTAGAAGTAGTAAGGACTAATATTACTAGTAGTAGTAGCCGTCGGAGTAGTAGGAGTAGTAAATCTAGTAGTAGTAGTCGTTCTAGTATTTAGTAGTAGCAGCAACCAAGAGCAATAGGGGGGAAAGTAGTAATTGTAGTAAGTAGTAGTTCGTTGTAGACAGTAGTTAGTTTTTAGTTGTTTAGTAGTAGTAGCAATAGTAAACAGCAGCAGGAGTAGTTGTAGTAGTAGCAATAGTAGTAGTTGTAGCACAAGTAGCAGTGTTAGTACTAGTAGTAGCAATAGTAGTAGTAATAGTAGTAGTTGTCGTTGTTGTTGTATGAGTAGTAGCAGTAGTAGAAGTAGCAGCTGAAGTAGGAAAAGTACAAGTAGTAGAAGTTGTTATTGTCGTTGTTGTTGTTCTGAAAATATTCGTAGTACCAGGAGTTGTACTAGAATTATTAGCAGCAGTGGCAGTATTAGTAGTAGTAGTTGTTGTTGTAGTGTTAATAGTAGTAGTAGTAGTAGTAGTAGTAGTAGCAATAGTAGCAGTAGTTGTTGTAGTAGCAGTAATTCTTGTAGTAGTAGTAGTACTATTAGCAATAGTAGTAGTAGTAATAGTATCAGAAGTAGATATAGCAGTAGTAGTAGTTGCAGCAGCAGTATTAGTAGAAGAAGAAGTAGGAGGAGGAGAAGGTGTAGGAGTAGAAGTAGTATTACAAGTAGTAGTAATAGCAATAGTAGTACCAGGAGTATTATTTGTAGTAGTAGGACTGGTAGTATGAGAAGCAACAAGAGTTGTAGTAGTAGTCACAGGAAAAGTGGAAGTAGAAGTAGTAGTAGGGGTAGTAGCAGTAGTAGTTGTCATAATAGAAGTAGAAGTACTTGTTGTCATAGTAGAAGTTGTAGTAGTAGTAGTAGCAGCAGTTGCAATAGTAGTGTCAAGAATAGTAGTAGTAGTAGTGGTAGAAGTATAGTAGCAGTAGTAGTTATTACGGTAGTAGTTGTCGCAGTAAAAGTAGTATTAGGAGTAGCAGAATGAGTAGGAGTTGGAGTACTAGTTGCAGTAGTAGTAGTAGTACTAGCAGTAGTAGTTCTAGGAGTAGTAGTAGTAGTTGTTGTTGTTGTTGTTGTAGTAGAAGTAGTAGTAGTAGTAGGAGGAGGAGTAGTAGTAGTAGTAGTAGTAGTAGTAGTAGCAGTGGTAGAAGTAGTAGGAGTAGTAGTAGTAGCAGCAATAGGAATCATTGTAGTAGTAGTAGTAGTAGCAGTAAGAGTGGTAGTAGTAGTAGGAGTTGTAGTAGCAGTAGTAGTTGTAGAAGTTATAGTTGTAGCAGCAGCAGTAATAGTAGTAGTAGTAGTAATAGTAGTAGTGGTAGTAGCGCTAGTAGTAGTAGTAATTGTGGTTGTTGTTGGAGTAGTTGCAGTCCTAGTAGTAGTTGTTTTAGTTTTAGTGGACTAGTAGGAGCAGATGTAGGAGCTACAACAACAGCAGCAGTAGTAGTAGAATTAATAGTAGTAGCAGTGGCAGTGGTAGTAGTAGTAGTTGTTGTTGTTGTTGTTGTAATAGTAGTGGAAGTAGCATTAGTAGCAGTAGCAGCAGGAGCAGTAGTCGTAGTGGCAGCATAATTACTACTATTAATCCTACAACTACTCCAACTACTACTACAACAACTACTGTCACTACTCACACTCCTACTACTACTACTACCACCGCTTCCACAACTGCTGGTACTATTATTACTACTTCTACACCTATTCCTGCTCTTGCTAATACTGCTACTCCTGCTACTGTTATTGTTCTTGCTGCTACTACAACTTCTGCTACTGCTACTGCTATTGCTATTGCCACTACTTCTATTGTTGCTCCTACTACTACTACTAGTCTTAGTACTACTTGTCTTATTACTATTACCACTACAACTGCTTCTACTACTTCTACTTGTCTTATTACTACTATTGCTACTGCTGCTATTAGTAATACCACAATTGCTATTACTGCTACTGCTACAACGAATACTACTACTACAACTACTGCTGCTACTACTGCTACTGCTACTACTACTACTACTACTACCACCACCACCACCACCACTATTACTACTACTGCGGCAACTATTACAACTGCTACTCTACTGCTTCTACTTCTATTACTATCACTAATACTAATAAAGCTGCAACTACTTCGATGACTACTACTACTTCTCCTCTTACTACAACTACTATTACAATTACTACTACTACTACTACCATTATAGCTACTACTACAACTACGACTACTACTATTCCTCCTAGTCCTACTATTGCTACTACTCCTACACCAACTCGTACTACTACTACTACTACAACTACTAGTACGAATGTTATTACTACTGCTACTACTACTACTTCAACTCATACTACTATTGTTACTACAACAAGAACTGCTACTACTACTACTAAAACTAGTATTATAACAACTTCTACTACTACTAATACAACTACAACTATCACTCCTACTGCTACTGGTACAGCAACTACTACAACTACTACAACTACTACACCCACTAGTACGGTTACTACTACTACTACGACAGCTACTACAACTATAACTCCATCCACTATTGCTACTGCTACTACTATTGCTACTACTATTACAACCACAACTAATACTACTACTATTATAACAACTACTGCTACTATTACTGCTACTACTACATCAACTACTAGTACCACTGTAACTACTACTGCATCTACTATAGCTACTACTACTACTACTACCACTACTATTACTACTACTACTACCAACACTACTACTACAACTATTCCTACTCCAACTCCTAATACTATAACTTCTACTCCTACCACTTCGGCTACAACAACTACTACTGCTCCTACTCTAGCTCCCATTACTACTACTCCAACCACTACTACCCCTGCTCCAACAACTACTACTCCAATTACGACTACTACTACTACTGCTATTATTACTACTATTACTACTACTACTACTACTAATACTACTACTACTACTACTACTACTACTACTACTACTACTACTACTACCACCACCACTACTACTACTACCACTACTACTACTACTACTACTACTACTACTACTACGACTAATATGTCTACAATTACTACTACTACTACAACTGCTACTATTACTACTACAACAACTACTAGTCCTACTACAACTACTACTACTTCTAATACAACTACTGCTGCTACCACTGCCACTGCTGCTGTTGATACTACTACTACAATTACTTCTACCACTAATCCTACTCCTACTAATCCTTGTGGTACGACTACTACTAATCCTACTCTACTACTACAACTACTACGCTTACTCCTTCTACCACTACTGCCAGCACAACAACAACAACAACAACTACTTTTACTCCAACTCCTACTACTACTATTGTCATTACCAATACTACTACTAATTCTACCAATACTACTGCTACTACTTCTCCTCTTGTTACTACTACTACTATTACTACTACTACTTCTACTACTACTACTACTACAATTACTTCTAATGCTACTACTACTACAACTACTACAACTACTACTACCATTCTTGTTGCTGCTGCTATTGTTGCAGCTACTGCAGCTACTACTATAGCTGCTGCTTCTACCACTACTACTACTGTAGCTACGACTACATCTACTACTACTTCCACTACTACTGCTACTACTACTACTACAACTACAACTACTTCTACTATGACTACTACTGCTACTATTACTGCAACTACTACTTCTACAAGTGCTACTAATGTTACCGCAACAACTACTACTATAACTACAACACCTACTACTACTACCCCTACTACTCGTACCACTACTTCTTCTGCTGCTGCTGCAACTATTACTACTGCTAGTACTACTATTACTACTACTAGTACTACTACTACTACTCTGACTACAACAACTACAACTATAATTACTACTACAACTACTATTACTATTACTACTGCTACTACTACTGCTATCACTACTACTACTACAACTGCAACTGCTACCAGTACTACTACAACAACTACTACAACTACTACTACTTCTACTGCTACAAATATTGCTATTACTACTAATACAACAACAACTACTACCACAATAACTTCTACTACCAATACGACTACTACTACTACTGCTACTACTACTACTACTACTTCTATTACTTCTACTTCTGCTGTTGCTGCTACTACTCATCCTACTACTACTACTACTACTGCTACTACTACTACTATGACTACAACTACTACTATTACTCCTACGTTTACTACTAGTACTACTACTGTGACTATAAGTACTCTTGCTTATACTACTACTTTGACTACTACTAGCACTACAAATGCTACTACTACTATGCAACTACTACAACTACTAGTACTAGAATTACTACTACTACAATTACAAAAATTACTCTACTAATACTACTACCTCTACTACCACTACTACTACTCCTACTACTGCTATTACTACAACTAATACTGTTGCTACTCCTACGACTACTACTACTACTCCTACTGCTACAACTAAGATTCCTACTACTACAACTATTACTTCTACTACTACAATTAACACAAATTATCCTACTACAACTACTGATACTTCTACTACTACTCCTACTACAACCACTACTACTACTCCTACTATTACTACTACTGCTACAACAACTGCTACTGCTACTGCCACTACTACTATTCCTACCACTACAACTGCTACTGCTACTGCTAGCTCCACTAATAAAACTACTACTACTACTACAACAACAGCTACTACCACTACTACTATTACTACAACTATAATTACTACTACTACTACTACCACAACAATAACTACTACCACTACTCTTGCTTTTACTACTTCTATGACTATTACAACTACTACTTCTGCTACTACTGCCACTATGACAACTACAAGTACTACTACTGCAACTACTACTACTATTACTAGTACTACGGCTACACCTAATACTACTACTACAGCTACTACTACTACTACTACTACTACTACGACTACTACTACTACTACTACTACTACTACTACTTACTACTACTACTATTACTACTACTACTACTACTACTACTACTACTACTACTACTATGCTACTACTTGTAACAATACTACTACTACTGCTACTGCTACTACTACTACTACTACTACTACTACTACTAATAATAATAATATTACTACTACTACTACTACTACTACTACTACTACTACTATAATTATTACTACTACTACTATTACTACTACTAATACGACTACTACTACTACTACAACAACTATTTCTGCTACTACTACAACTATGACTACTACTGATATGACTACTATTACTTCTACTGCTGCTACTACTACACTACTTCTATGAGTACTACTAGTAGAATTATGACTACTCCTACAACTACTACTATTACAACTGCTAATACTGCTACTGCTGCTACCACTACTACAACTCCTACTTCAACTACTACTCCTCCTCCTCCTACTGTTACTACTACTAATACTACTACTACTCGTACAAATTACTACCACAACTCCTACTGCTACTACAACTACTCCTACTACTACATCTATTATTACCACTACTATAATTACAAAAAATTCCCCTACCACAACTACTAATACTGCTACGTCTCCTACTCCTACTACTACTCTATTACTCTACATCTACTACTACTAATGCTTCTACTACTCCTACTCCTCCTACTATTACTACTACTAATACTACTACTACTCGTACAAATTACTACCACAACTCCTACTGCTACTACAACTACTCCTACTACTACATCTATTATTACCACTACTATAATTACAAAAAATTCCCCTACCACAACTACTAATACTGCTACGTCTCCTACTCCTACTACTACTCTATTACTCTACATCTACTACTACTAATGCTTCTACTACTCCTACTCCTCCTACTATTACTACTACTAATACTACTACTACTCGTACAAATTACTACCACAACTCCTACTGCTACTACAACTACTCCTACTACTACATCTATTATTACCACTACTATAATTACAATAAATTCCCCTATGACAACTACTAATACTGCTACGTCTCCTACTCCTACTACTACTCTACTACTCTACATCTACTACTACTAATGCTTCTACTACTCCTACTCCAACTTCTACTACTACAACTGCTCCTACTACTGCTATAACTACTTTCACTATGGCAACTACTACTACTGCTGCTACTACTACCACTGCTACTATATCTACTACAACAACTACTAGTCCTACTACTACTACTACTACTACTACTACTTCTACTACTACAACTGCTACTACTACTACTACAATTACTTCTAACACTACTCCTACTCCTACTACTACTCCATCTATAACTACTACTAATCCTAATACTACTACTACTACTACTATAACTCTTAATCCTTCTACTACTACTACTTGTAAAACAACAACAACAATAACAACTACTATGACTACTACTACTACTACTACGACTTTTACTCCAACTCCTACTACTATTATTAATACTACTAATACTACTACTGCTTCTACGGGTAATACTGCTACTACTACTCCTCCAATTACTATAATTACTATTACTACCACTACTACTACTACAACTACTTCTAATTCTACTACCACTACTACAGCAATAACTACTACTATCGTTCCTGCTGCTACTGCTATTGTTGTGGCTATTGCAACTACTACTACAACAGCAGCTACTACGACTACTGCTGCTGCTCTGCACCTTCACCTACTACTGCTACTACATCTACTACTACTGCAACTACTACTACTACAACTACTATTGCTCCTACTATCACTACAAATGCTATTACTACAACTACTACTACAACTACTGCACCTACTACTACTACTACCACTCCAACTACTACTCCTATTTCTACTGCTACTACTACTCCAGCTGCTACTACTACTCCGAATACAAGTACTACTATTACTACTACTATTAATATTGCTACTACTCCTACTACAACAACCACTGCTATAATTACAACAATAACTACTACTACTGCTACCACTAATACTACTACTACACAAACAACAACAACCATTGCTACTTCTACTACTAAAGTACTGCTATTTGAACTAATACAATAACAACAACAACTACAACTACAACTACTACTAATACGACTACTACTACTACTACTACTACAACAACAACTTCAACAACAAAAACAACAACAATTACTACTACTATTACTACTACTACTACTATTACTTCTACAGTTGCGGCTGCTACTGCTACTTGTCCTACTATAACTACTACCACTACTACAACAACTACTACTATGACTACTACTACTACTACTGCTACTTCCACTACTACTACTATGACAACAACTCTTGCAACTACTACTACTACAACTACTACTACCACTACAAATGCTACTACTACTACACTACTACTACAACTACAACTATTACTCTACTAATACTTCCACCACTGCTACTACTCCTACTACTAATATTACTACGACTAATACTACTGCTACTTCTATGACTACTACTACTAATCCTACTGCTGCTACTAAGATTTCTAGTACTATGATTATTACTACTACTACTACAACTAGTATAAATTCTCCAACTACAACTACTAATATGGCTACTACTACTAGTTGTACTGCTACTCCTACTACTACTACTATTACTTCTACTGCTACTACTGTTACAACAACAACTACTACAATAGCTACTACTACTACTGCTGCTACTACTACTACAACTACAACAACAACAACTACTACCACTACTACTCTTCCTTTTACTACTACTATGACTATTACAACAACTACTATTGCTACTACTGCCATTATGGCAACTACTTATACTACTATTGCAACCACCACTACTACTACTACTACTACACCTACTACTACTACACCTACTAGTACTAGTACAACACCTACTAGCAGCAGCAGTAGTAGTAGAAGTAGTTATAGTAGCACTAGCAGTAGTAGTTGTTGTTGTGGTAGTAGTAGTTATAGCAGAAGCTGCATAGTAGTAGTAGTAGTAGTAATAATAATAGTAGTAGCACCTATCGTAGTAGTAGTAGTAGTCGAGATAGTAGAATTAGTAGGACTACTGGTTCTAGTAGTAGTAGTATTAGTGGCAATAGGAGTTGTAGTAGAAGTGGCTGTAGTAGCAGCAGTACTAGTAGTAGTACTGATTGTAATTATTATGGGAGGAGTAGTAGTACAAGTACTTGTTGATGTAGTAGTAGTGTAGTACTAGTAGCAGCAGCAACAACAAGAATAGTAGTTGAGGTTGTAATAGGAGTAGTTGTAGTAGTAGTAGGTGCAACAAAAGTAGTAGTAGTAGTAGTTGTTGTTGTAATAGTAGTAGAAGTTGTAGTAGTAGTAGGTGCAACAAAAGTAGTAGAAGTTGGAGTAATAGTAGTTGTAGTAGTAGTAGTTGTAATAGGAGTAGTAGAAGTAGTTGTAATAGTAGTAGCTACAGCAATAGTAGCAATAGCAGTAGTGGTAGTTGCTGTAGTAGCAGTAGCGAAAGCAGTGGAAGTAGTAGTAGTAGAAGTAATAGTAGTAATAGTAGCAGAAGAAATACTAATTGTAGTCACAACTGTACCAATAGTATCAGTAGTAGTAGCAATAGTAGTAGTTGTAGTTGGAGCAACTGTAGTTGTAGTAGTAATAGGAGTAATCATAGTAGTCGTAGTAGTAGTAGTAGCAGTAGTAGTAGTAGTTGTTGAAATAGTAGTAGTAGTAGTGGTAGTGGTAGTAGTAGTAGTACGAGTAATAGTAGCAGTAGTACTAGTTGTAGTAGTGGTTGTAGTAGTAGATGTTGTAGTAGTAGCAGCAGCAGTAGCAGTAGCACGAGTAGTTGTAGCAGAAAAAATTGTTATTGTTTTTGTAGTAATAGTAGTAGCAGCAGTTGCAAGAGGAGCAACATTACTAGTGGTTGAAAGAGTAGTGGAACAAATAGTAGCAGTAGTCGCAGCAATTATAGTTGTAGTAGCACTAGTAGAAGTAGCAATAGCCGCAGAAGTATTGGCGATAATAGCTATAGTTGTAGTAGTAGCCGCAGCAGCAGAAGTAGTAGTAGTAGTTGTAGTAGTTGTAATAGCAGAATCAATAGTAGTAGTAGTTGTAGTAGTTGTGGCAGTGGCAGTAGTAGTAACAATTGTAATGGTAGCAGTAGTACCAGTTGCAATCATAGTAGTGGTCGAAGTTACAATGGTAGGAACAGTAGTGGTAGCAGTAGTTGTAATCGTTGTAGCAGTTGCAGTAGTAGTAGTAATAGTAGTAGTCATAGTAGCAGTACTACTGGCAGAAGTAGTAGTAGTAAGAAAAGAAATAGTAATAGGAGTAGCAGTAGCAGCAGCAGTAGTAGCAGTTATGGTCATAGTAGTATTAGTAATAGTGGTTGTTATTTGATTAGAAGTAGTAGCATAAATTACAGTAGTAGTAACATAAGTAGTAGTAGTAGTAGTAGCGGTAGTAGAAGTAGTAGTAGCAGTAATAGTTTTAGTAGCAGCTGTAGCGGCAGTATGAGTAGATGTAGTAGTAGTTAAAGTAGTAGTAGTAGTTGTTGTAGTAGAAGCAGTAGCAATAGTAGTAGTAGCAGTAGTACTAATAGCAACAATAGTTGCGGTAGTAGCAGTAGTAGTATTTGTAGCTGTAGTAACAAAAGTAATAGTTGCAATAGCAGTAGGCATTGCAGTAGTAGCTGTATGGGTTGTTGAAGTAGTTGTGGTAGTAGTATATGTTATAAAAGTAGCAGTAATAGTAATCGTAGTTGTGGTAGTAGTTGTTGGAGATGGAGTCAAGGCTATAATAGTAGTAGTAGTAGGAGGAGTAGAAGTAATAGTAGTATAAGTATTAGTAATAGCATTAGTAGTAGTAGTAGTAGCAGTAGTTGTAGTAGGAGGAGGAGGAGGAGTAGTTGTAGTAGTGATAGTATTAGTTGTAGCAGTAGCAGCATTAGTAGTAGTAGCAGTAGTAGTAGTAGCAGTAGTAATGGAATTGGGAATAGTAATAGTTTTCGTTGCAACAGAGTGGTAGTTGTTGTTGTTCTTGTTGTAGTTATAGTACTAGTAGTTGCCATCGTAGAAGTAGTACTCAAATTAGCAGTAGGAGTAGTAGTAGTAGTAGCCGTAGTAGTAGTAGTAGTAGTCGTAGTAGTAGTAGTAGTTGTTGTTGTTGTAGCAATAGTACTAGTGGTAGTAGTAGTAGTAGCAGTAGTAGTTGCAGTAGTAGTAGTATTTGTAGCAATAGTAGTAGTGGTAGAAGTAGGTGCAGTAGTAGTAGCAGTAGTAGTAGTCGGAGCAGCAGTAGTATTAGTAGTAGTAGTCGTAGTAGTAGTAGTAGTAGTAGTGTAGTAGAAGTAGAAGCAGCAGCAGCAGCAGCAGTAGTAGTAGTAGTAGTATTTGTTATGGTTGTAGAAGTTGTAGTAGCAATAGTATATGTAGGAGTAGTAGTTGTTGAAGTTGTAGTAGCTACAGTAGTAGTTGCAGTAGTAGTAGTGGTGGTGGTTGTTGTTATTGTTATTGTTGTAGTAATAGCAGCAGAAGGAGTAGCAGTACTAGCAGTATTATTACTAGTAGCAAAAGTAATTATCATATGAAACGAAGTAGTAGTAGTAGCAATAGTAGTAATGGTATTAGTAGTAGTTGTAGTAGTAGTAACGGTAGTAGTACTTGTAGTAGTCATTGCAATAGTAGTAGAAGTACTAGCAGTACTAGTAGTAGAAGCAGTTGTAGCGGCTGTAGCAGCAGCAACACTGTGAGCTGAAGTAGTAGTAGTTATAGTAGTAGTATTAGCAGTAGTAGTAGTATCAGTGTTACAAGTAGCAATAGTTGCTGTAGTAGCAGAAGTAGTAGTAGTAGTAGTGATAGCTGTCGCAGTAGTAGTAGTAGTTATAGAAGTAGTAGTAGCAGATGTCATTGTAGTAGTAGTTGTATTAGCAACAGTAGCAACAAAAATAGTAGTAGTTGTAGCAATTGCTACAGTAGAAGTAGTAGTAGTAGAAGTTGAAGTAGTAGTAGTTGTAGAATAAGTAGCAGTAGAAGTAGTAGAAGCAATAGTAGTAAGGTTAGTGGTAGTAGTAGTAGAAGTAGTAGGAGTAGTAGTACAAGTAGAAGTAGTTGTTGTAGTAGTAGTCATGATAATAGTATTAATAATGGAAGTATTAGTAATAATAGTAGTTACAGAAGTAGTAGTAATAGTAGTAGTAGCAGCAACAGTTATTGTAGTCGTTGTCACAGTAGCAATAGGAGTAATAATAGTAGCAGTAGTAGCGGTACTAGTAGCAGAAGTAATAGTAGTAGGAAAAGAAGTAGTAGCAAGAGCAGAAGCACTAGCAGTAGCAGCAATAGTATTATTAGTAGTAGTAGTTGCAAAAGTAGTGGTAGTAGTAGTAGTTGTTGTTGTTATAATAGTAGCAGTATAAGCGGTAGTAGTAGTAATAGCAGTTCCAGCAGTAGTAACAGTAGTAGCAGTATAAGTAGTAGTAGTAGTAGTAGTAGTACTATTAGCATTAGCAGTATAAGCAGTAGTAGTAGCAATATTAGTAGTAGTAGTAGTAGTAGTAGTAGCTATACTAGCAATAGTTGCAGAAGTAGTGGCTTTAGTAGTAGCAACAGTAGTAGCAGTAGTAGTAGTAGTCATTGCGGAAGTAGTAGTAGTAGTAGTAGAGATAACTGTAGCAGTAGCAACAATCGTAGTAGTAGTAGTAGCAGGAGCAGTAGTTGAGTATGCAGTAGCAGTAGTAGCTGTGGGAGTAGTTGTTGTAGTCGCAGTACCAGCAGCACTCATAGTAGTCATAGAAGGAGTAGCAGTTGTTACTGTGGGAAAAGTAGTTGTAGAAGTAGTTGTTGTAGTAGTTCTAGTTGTTGTAGTAGTAGTAGTCCTAGTTGTAGTAGTAATAGTAGTAGTAGCAATTGTAGTAATAGAAGTAGTAATAGTAGTAATTGTAGTAGCAACAGTAGTAGCAAAAGTTGGAATATTAGTCACAGTAGTAGTCGTAGTTGTTGTATCTGCTGTAGTAGTAGCAGTAGCTACAGTAATTGTAGTAGCTGAAGGAGTAGTACTAATAGTAATAGTTCTGGAAGTGATAGCAGTAGTACCAATAGTCGTAGAAGTGGTAGTTGTAGAAGAAAAAGAATTAGTAGTAGTAGTAGTAGTAGTAGTAGTAGAAGTAGTAGCAGTATAGTTGCAGTAATAGTAGTAGTAGTGGAACTGATAGCAGCAATAGCAACAATAGTAACAATAGTAGATGTAGTTGTAGTAGTTGTAGGAGTAGTAGTAGTAGAGGTAGCAGCAATAGTTGTAGAAGTAGTAGCATTAATAGCCGCAGTACAAGTAGCAGTTGTAGTGGGAGTAGTAGTACCCGTAGTAGTTGTAGTAGTTGTAGATGCAACAATAGTAGTAGTAGTTGTTGTTGTTGTAGATGCAACAATAGTAGTAGTAGTAGTAGAAGTAGTAGTGGTAGTAGCAGTAGTAGTAGCCGAAGTAGTTGTAGGAAGTAGTAGGAGTAGCATCACGTGTAGGAACCGAAGTAGCAACAGAAGTAGTAGAAAAAATAGAAATAGTAGTAGTAGTAATAGCAGCAGTAGTAATAGTAGAAGATGGAGCACTAGTTGCATTAGAAGTATAGTAGTAGTAGTTGTAGCTGTAGCAGCAGGTGTACTAGTAGTAATAATAGTAGTAGTAGAAATAGTAGTAGTAGTAGTAATAGGAGTGGTAGTAGTAGTTATAGTAGCAGAAATAGTTGTTGTTGTAGTAGTAGTAGTAGTAGAAGTTGTAGCAACAACAGTAGTAGTAGTAGTAGTAGTAGTAGTAGTAGAAGTAGCAGCAGTTGTTGGAGTAGCATTATGTGCAGCATACAATGTAGTAGCAGTAGTTGCTGTAATAATAGAAGTAATAGCAGCAGTTTGAATAGTACTAGTACTTGTAGCAGTAGCAGTAGTAGTAGAAGTAGTAGTGATAGTAACAACAATAATAGCTTTAGTAGTAGTAATAGTAGTAGTAATAGCTTTGATAGTAGTACTAGTAGCAGTAGTAGTGGTAGCAATAGTAGTAATAGTATTAGTAGGAGTAGTAGTAGTTGGATTAGTAGTAGTAGCTGCAGTAGTAGCCGTAGTTGCAGTAGTAGCAGCAGCAACAGCAACAGCAGTAGTAGTAGTATTGGTAGTAGCTATAGTAGTTGTTGCAGTAGCAGCAAAACCAACAGTAGTAGTAGTAGTAGTAGAAGTAGTAGTAGTAGTAGCAATTGTAGTAGCAGTAGCAGTGGTAGTTGTAAGAGCAGTAGCAGCAGAAGTAGAAGTAGTAGTAGCTGTAGTCGTAGCAACTGTAGTTCTAGTAGCACTAGTGGTAGCCGCAATAGCAGCAAAAGTAGAAGTGTTGTTGTAGTAGTAGCAGTTTCTGCGGTAGTAGTTGAAGTAGCAATAGAAGTAGTAGTAGAAATAGTAGTAGTTGTAGTAGTAGTAGCAACAGTTGTAGTAGCAGTAGTTGTTATAGCATAATCAATTATAGCAGAAGTAGCAGTAGCTGTAGTAGTAGTAATAATAATAATTATAGTAGTAGTAGAAGTAGTTGTAGCAGTCATAGTAGTGGTAGCAGTAAGAGTAGTAGTAGTTGTAGCAGTAGTAGTAGTTGTAGTCATTATAGCAGGCGCAGTAGTAGTAGTAATAGTAGTAGTTGTAGTAGCTGTACTATTAGTAGAACTAGTAGTAGCAGTAGGAGTAGTAATATTAGCAGCAATAGTAGCAGTAGTATTGTTAGCAGTAGTCCTAGCAGTAGCAGTAAGAGTAGCATTAGTAGGAGTAGCAGTAGCAGCAATAGTTGTAGTAGTAGCAGCCGCAGTAGTAGTAGTAGTAGTAGTAGTAGTAGTAGTAGTAGTAGTAGTAGTAGTAGTAGTAGTTGAATCGGTAGTTGTAGCAATAGTAGTTCTAGTAGTAGTAGTAGTAGCAACAGTATGAGTAGAAGTAGTACTAGGTAAAGTAGTAGTAGTACTTGTATTATTAGTAGTAGTATTAGTAGAAGTAGAAGCAGTAATAGCAGTAGTAGTAGCTATAGTAGTAGAAGCAGTAGCAGTTGTAATAGTAGTAGTATTAGTGGCAGTACTAGCAGTAGTAGTAATAGTAGTAGGGATAGCTATAGCAGTAGTAGTAGCAGTAGTAGTATTAGAAGTAGTTGTAGCAGTAGTAGCAGCAATAGTAGAAGTAGAGGTAGTAGTGGTAGTAGCAGTAGTAGTAACAACAGGAGTAGTTGTAGCAGTAGTAGTAGTAGCAGCAACTTCAATAGTCGAAGAAGGAGCTGTTGTTGTTATTGTGCGAGAAGTAGTAGTAGTAGCAGTAGTCATAGTTGTAGTAGTAATAGTAGTGGTAAAAGTAGTAGTAATAGTAGTAGTAGTAGTAGTAGTAGTAGTAGCATAAGTTGTAGTATTAGTCGTAGGAGTAGCCGTAGTTGTTGTATCTATAATAGTAGCCACTATAGCATCAGTAGCAGTAGTGGCAGAAGTAGTAATACTAATAGTAGTAGTAGTGGAAGTAAAAATAGTAGTACCAGTAGTAATTGGAGTGGTAGTTGTAGGAGCAACAGAAGTAGTTGTTGTTGTAGTAGTAGTCGATGCTGTAGTAGTATAGTTGCAGCAGTAGCAGTAGCAGTAGTAGAAATAGAAGGAGAAGTAGTAGCAGTAGTAGTAGGAGTAGCAGCAGTAGCAACAATGGTAGCAGCTGTAGTAGTAGTTGGTGTAGAAGCAGTAATTGTATAGTTCCAGTAGCAGTAGCAACAGTAGTAGAAGTTTTAGGAGAAGTGGTAGCTATTTTAGTAGTAGTAGTAACAACAGTAGCAACAGTTGCAACAGTAGCAGCAGTAGCATGATTAGTAGTAGCGGTAGTAGTAGTAGTAGTAGTAGTAGTAGTACTAGTACTAGTAAGAGGAGGAGGAGGAGGAGGAGGAGGAGGAGTAGTAGTAGTAATTGTAGTAGTAGTAGTAGTAGTAGTAGTAGTAGTAGTAATAGTAGTAGTAGTAGTAGTAGAAGTAGTAGTAGAAGTAGTAGTAGTAGTAGTAGTAGTAGTAGTAGTAGCAGCAGCAGCAGTAGATATAGCAGTAGCTGTTGTCTTAGTGGTACTATTAGTAGAAGTTGTAGTAGGAATAGTGGTTGTAGTAGCAGTAGTAGTTGTTGTAGTACTAGAATTAGTAGTAGCAACAGCAGCAGTGGTAACAGTCATTGTAGTACTAGCAGCAGCAATAGTAGTAGTTGTAGTAGTAATAGTAGTAGTACAATTATTGGTTGCAGGAATAAGAGTAGTAGTTATAGAAGTAGTTGGAATAGTAGTAAGAGCTACAATAGCAGGAGTAGTAGTTATTCTAGTAGTAGTAATAGCAGAAGTTGTTGCTGGAATAGTTGTAGGAGTAGGAGTTGGAGTAGGTGTAGTAGTAATAGTAGTAGTAGTCGTGGTAGTAGTAGTAGTAGCAGTAATAGAGGGAGTTGTAATACTAGCAGTAGTAGCAATTGTAGTATTACAAGTAGTAGTAGTTGTCATTGCAATAGAGGAAGTAGTAGTGCCAGTAGTTGTAGTTGTTGTAGTAGTAGTAGGTGTAGTTGTAGTAGTAGTAGCATATGTAATAGGCGTAGCAATAGTAGTAGTAGCAACAATAGTTATTGTAGTAGTAGTGTAGTAGCGGTAAGAGTAGTTGTTGTAGTTTTAGGAGTAGAAGTAGTTTTAGTAACAGGAGGCGTAGTAGTAGTAGTGGTAGGAGGAGTAGTAGTAGTAGTAGTAGTAGTAGGTCTAGTAGGAGTAGTAGTGCTAGCAGTAGTAGTGGTAGCAGTAGTGGTAGTCGTAGTAGTAGTAGGAGGAGGAGGAGTAGTAGTATTAGTAGCAGTAGCAGTAGTTGTTGAGGAGGTAGTAGTAGTAGTAGTTATTGTTATTATTGTTGTAATAGTAATAGTTGTTGCAGTACTAGTAGTAGTCGCAGTAGTAGTAGTAGTAGTCGTAGTAGTTGTCGCAGTAGTAGTAGTAGCCGTAGTAGTAGTTGCAATAGTAGTAGTAGTAGTGTTGTAGCTGTGGTGCAGCAGTAGTAGTAGAAGTAGTAGTGCTAGAGGTAGTAGTAGTGGTAATAGCAGTTGTAGTAGCAACAGTAGTAGCTATAGTAGTAGTTGTTTTTGTCATAATGGTAGCAATAGAAGGAGTAGTAGTTGTAGAAGTAGTTGCAGCAATAGTTGGAGCAGCAGCAGTAGTAGTTGTAGTAGTTGTAGCAGTTCTAATAGTAGTTGCTATACTAGTGGGAGTAGTGGTAGTAGAAGTTGGAGTAGTTGTAGGAGTCGCAGTTGAAGTTCTTGTAGTAGCAATAGTAATTGTAGTAGTAGTAGTAGTAGTTATAGTAGTAGCAGTAGTAGTAAAAGTAGTAGTAGTAGTAGTAGTAGTAGTAGTTATAGTAGTAGCAGTAGTAGTAAAAGTAATAGTAGTAGTAGTAGTAGTAGCAACATGAGTAGTAGTAGTAGTAATCGGAGTAGTAGGAGGAGGAGGAGGAGGAGTAGTGGTAGGAGTAGAAATAGTAGTGAAAGTATTAGGAGTAAAAGCAGGAGTCATAGAAGTAGTAATAGTAGTAACAGCAGTAGCAGTAGCAATATAGTAATAGTTGTAATAGTACAGTGGTAGTAGTAACCGAAGTAGGAGTAATAGTTGTAATAGTAGTGGTAGTAGTAGTAGTAGTAGTTGTTGTTGTTGTTGTTGCTTTTGTTGCAGTAGTTGTAGTAATAATAATAATAGTAGAAGTAATAGTTGTAGCAGTAGTAGTAGCAGCAACAATAGTAATAGCAGTAGTGGTTGTGGTAGTAGTATTAGTAGCAGTTGTAGTAGTAGCAGCAGCAGAATCTATAGTGCTAGTAGTATTTGTAGTAGTTGTTGTTGTTCTGTTTGTAGAAGTATTCGTAGCGGTAGTGGTAGTAGTAGTAGTTGAAGTAGTAGTAGTAGTAGTAGTAGTAGGAGTTGGTAGTAGTGGCAATAGATGTAGTAGCAGTTGTTGCAATAATAGTAGAAGTTGTAGTAGTAACTGTTGCAGTTGAAGCAACAGTAGTAGTAGTAGTTGATATAGTAGTAGTTGTTGTCTTGGTTGTACAATTAGTAGAGTTGTAGTAGGAATAGTACTTGTAGTAGCAGTTGTAGTTGTTGTAGTAGTAGAAGTATTAGTAGCAACAGTCGCAGTCGTAGCAATCATTGTAGTAGTAGTAGCAGCAATAGTAGTAGTTGTAGTTGTAATAGTAGTAGTAGTACTATTGGTTGCAGGAATAAGTGTAGTAGTTATAGAAGTAGTTGGAAAAGTTGTAAGAGCTACAACAGCAGGAATAGTAGTTGTTCTAGTAGTAGTAATAGCAGAAGTTGTTGCAGGAATAGTTGTAGGAGTAGGAGTTGGAGTAGGTGCAGTAGTAATAGTAGTAGTAGTCGTGGCAGTAGTAGTAGTAGCAGTAAT
>RXID01022532.1:0-20658 GCA_005019695.1 Trichopus zeylanicus subsp. travancoricus
AGTAGTAATAGTAGTAGGAGCAGTAGTAGCAGTTGGAGTAGTCGTAGTAGTAGTAATAGTAGTAGATGTACAAGTAGTCGTAGCAGTAGTACGAGTAGTTGTTGGAGTATAGTAGTAGTAGGAGGAGGAGGAGCTGTAGCAGTAGTAGCAGTAGTAGCTATAGTAGTTGTGGTAATAGGAGTTGTAGCAGTAGTACCAGTAGCAATAATAGTAGTAGTAATAGTAGCAATAGTAGTTATTATTGTAGTAGTTGTAGCAGTATTAATAGAAGTTGGAGTAGCAGAAGAAGTTAGAGTTGAAGTCATAGTAGTAGTAGCAGCCGTAGTAGTAGTAGTAGCAACAGTAGTAGTAGTAGCAGTGGTAGTGGTAGTATTAGTTAGAGGAAGAGTATTAGAAGTGGTAGTTGTAGTAGTTATAGAAATAGTAGGAGTAGAAGTAGTAGTATTAGTAGTAGGTGTACTAGTAGTAGCAATAGGAGTAGTGTAGTAGTAGTGTAGTTGTAGTAGAAATTGTAGAAGTAGTAGAGGTTGTAGCAGTAGTAGTTGTTGTAGTAGTAGGTATAGAAGTAGTGGTAGTCATTCTCATTGTAGTAGTAGTAGACAGAGTAGTAGTAGTTGTTATTGTTCTTGTAGTCAAAGTAGTTATAGTAGTAGTAGTAATAGTAGTAGTAGCAGTAGTAGTAGATGTAGTAGTACTAATGGTAGTGGTACTAATAGCAAGAGAAGGAGGAGGAGGAGCAGTACTAGTAGTAGCAGCAACAACAGCAGTAGTAGTAATTGAAGTAGTAGTATTAGTAGTAGTATTAATGGTAGTAGCAGTAGCAGGAATAGTAGTATTTGCAATAGTAGTAATAGTATTTCTTGCAATAGTTGTGGTAGCAGTAGTAGCAGTAGTTGTTGTTGTTGTCGTAACAGTAGCAGAAGTTGTAGTAGAAGTAGTAGTTTTAGTAGTAGTAGTCACAGTAGTTGTAGCATAGTTGTTGTTGCAGTAGTAGTTCAGCTGCAGCTGAAGTAGAGGCAGTAGTAGTAGTTGTAGCAGTCTAAGTAGTAGTAGTAGTAGTAATAGGTGTATTAGTAGCAGCAGCAGCAAGTGCAGCGACAACAACAATTGTAGTGGCTATAGTAGTAATAGTGGTAGTAGGGGCATAAATAGTAGCTATAGTAATAGTTGTACTAGTAGTAGTAGCAGTTGCAGTAAAACAGTATCAGCCAAAGTGACTGTAATTTTTGCAGTAAAAGTATAAGTACTTGTAGGAGTAGTACTAGTAGTAATAGTAGCAGCTATTTCAGTTGCAGAAGTAGTAGTAGTAATCATAGCAGAAGTAATAGTAGTAGAAGTAGTAGTAGTCGTAGTAGTAACAGCAGTAGTAGTAGTAGTAATGGGACTAGTTGTAGCCGTAGTAGTAGCAGCAATAGTAGTCGTAGTAGTGTACTAGTCATGGTAGGAGTAGTTATGGTTGTAGTAGTATTAGTAATAGTAGTAGTATTAGTAGTAGTAATAGTAGCAGTTGTTGGAGTTGTAGCAGTGCTTGCATTAGTAGTTGTAGTAGTAGTATAGTAATAGTAGCTGCAGTAGTAGTAATAGTGGTGGTGGTGGTGGTGGTGGTAGTAGTAGTAGCAGTACTTCTAGTAGACATAGTAGGAGTAGTAGCAGTGATAGTAGTAGTATTAGTAGTAAAAGAACTAGTTGTAGCAATTATAGTAGCAGTAGCAGTAGCAACAGTAGTAGTCAGAGTAGAAGTAGTGGTACTGGTGCCAGTTGTTGTAGTAGTAAAAGTAGCAACAGTATTAGTAGTACTAGTAGTAGTGACAGTAGTAGCAGAAGTTGAAGTAGAAGTAATAATAGTAGTAGTTGTAGTTATTGTAGAAGTAGTAGTAGTTGTAGTAGTAGTGATGGTAGTGGGAGTAGAAGTAGTAGTTTTAGTGGTAGTAGAGGTAGTAGAAGTAATAGTAGTTGTAGCTGCAACAGTAGCAACAGTAGTAGTTGTCGTAGTAGTGATAGTAATAGTATTAGTAGTAGTAAATGTGGTAGTACTAGAAGTAGTAGTGGTAGTAATAGCATAAGGTAGAGGAGGAGGAGGAGGAGCAACAGTAGTAGTAGTAGTAGCAGCAGAAGCAGTAGTTGCAGTAGAAGAACTAGTATAAGTAGTAGATTTTGTAGTAGTAGTAGTAGTAGTAGTAGTAGTAGTAGTAATAGTAGGAGTTGTAGTAGTAGCTGTAGGAGTAGTAGCAGTAGTAGTAGTAGCAGTTGTAGTATTAGAAGTAGTTGCAGTTGTTGTAGTCATTGTAGTTTAGGCAGTAGTAGTGCCAGTGCTTGTAGTTGTTGTAGTAGTAGTAGGAGTAGTAGTCGTATAAGTCCTAGGAGTGTTTGGAATAGTAGTAGTAGGAGAAGTAGTAGTTTCAGAAATAGTTGCTACAATTGTAGTAGATGTAGTCATAGCAGCGAAAGTTGTTGTAGTAGTATTTATGGCAGTAGAAGTAGTAGTAGGAGTAATAGTACTAGTAGTAGTAGCAGTAGTTGTAGTAGCAATGGTAGTTGTAGTAGTAGTACTTGGAGGAGTAGTAGAAGTGGAGTAGCAATAGTTGTAGTAGTAGTAGTAGTAGTAGTAGTAGTAGTAGTAGAAGTAGTAGTATTAGTAGTAGTTGTAGTATTAGTTGTAGCAGTTTGATTACTAGTAGTTGTACCTATAGTAATAGTAGTAGGAGTTATAGTAGTAGTAGCAAAAGGAATGGTTGTAGTAGTAGTTGTTGTAGTAACAGTAGTTGTAGAAACAGTAGTTGTTGTAGTAGTAGTAGTAGTATTAGTATTAGTAATAGTAGTAGTTGATGGAGTAGTAGCAGTGCTAGTAGTAGTAGTGTTAGCAGAAGTCTAGTACTAGTAGCAACAACAACAAGAACAGAAGTAGTAGTAATAATACTAGTAGCAGTGATAGTAGTAGTAGGAGTAGTAGTAGTGGCTGTAGTAGTAGTAGTAGTCATAGTAGAAGAAGTAGTATTAGTAGAAGTAAAAATAGTAGCGGTAGCAATAGTAGTGGTAGGGTAGTAGTAGGAGTAGTAGTACTAGTTGTAGTAGTAGTAGTAGTAATAATAGTAGTAGCAATGGTGGTAGTAATAGTAGTAGTTGTAGCAATAGTAGTAGTAGTAGTGTTGTAGTAGTATAGTAGTAGTAGTAGTAGTAGTAGTAGTAGTTGTTGGGGTCATAGCAGTAGCAGTTGTAGTAGTAGTAATAGTGGTTGTAGTAGCAAAAGTAGTAGCAGCAACAGGAGAAGTTGATGTAGTAGTACATGTTGTAGTAGCTGTAGTTGTAGTAGTAGCTAGAGTAGAAGTTGTAGTTGTAGTTGTCGTAGTAGAAGTAGTAGTAGATGTAGTTGTACTCGTAGTAGTAGTAGTAGTAGTTATAGCATGGGGAGGTTGAGGATGAGGAGTAGTGCTAGTAATAGCAATGGTGGTAGTAGTAGTAGTAGTAGTAGTTGAAGTAGTAGTATCAGTAGCAGTAGTAAGGGTTGTAACAGTAGCAATAATAGTCGTATTTGTAGTGGTAGTAGTACTAGTTTTAGTAGTAGTAGTTGTTGTAATAGTAGTTGTAGCAGTATTAGTAGTAGTAGTAGTTGTTGTTGTAGTAGTAGTAGTAGCAGCAGAAGTAGCTTTAGTAGTAGTAGTAGTAGTCACCATAGTTGTAGCAGTAGTAGTAGTTACATTAGTAGTATTAGAAGCAGCAGAAGCAGCAGTAGTAGCTGTCTCAGTAGTATTAGTACGTGTAGTAGCAGTCTCAGAAGTAGTAGTAGTAGTAGCCATGTTAGCAGCAGCAGCAGCAAGTGTAGCAACATTAGTAGTAGTAGTAGTAGTAGTAGTAGTAATAGTAGTTGTAGGAGCAGTAATAGTAGCAATTGCAGTAGCTGTGCTAATAGTAGTAGTTGTTGTAGTAGCAATATCAGCTGCAATGGCTGTATTTGTTGCAATATAAGTAGTAGTACTAGAAGGTGTAGTACTAGGAGTAGCCGTAGTAGTAGTAGTAGTAGTAGTGGTAGTAGTATTATTAGTACTAATGACAGTAGTAGCAGAAGTAGAAGTAGCAATAATAATAGTAGTAGTAGAAGTAGTTGTACTAGAGGTAGTAGTAGTAGTAGTAGGAGTCATAGTAGTAGTGGTGGTGGTAATAGGGGTAGTAGTGGTGGTGGTGGTAATAGCGGTTATAGATGTAGTAGCGGTATTATCAATAGTAGTAGTTGCTGTAGTAGTGGTCGTCGTAGTAGCGGCACAAGTAGTAGTCGCAGTAATCATAGTAGTAGTAGTAGTAGTAGTAGGAGTAGTAGTAGTAGTTGTTGTTGTTGTTGTAGTCGTAGTAGTTGTTGTTGTAGTCGTAGTAGTTGTTGTAACAGCAGTAGTAGTGGTAACAATAGCAGTAGTGGTAACAGCAGCAGCAACAACAGTAGTAGTAATACTAGCAAAAGTCGTAGCAGTAATAGGAGTAGTAAAAGCTATAGTTTTAGTGGTAGTAGAGGTAGTAGTAGCAGTATTAGCGGTAGTAGTTGTAGTAAAAGCAATAGTATTAGTCTTAGATGTAGGAGTACTAGGAGTAGTACTAGTAGTGGTAATAGTTAGAGTATTAGTAATAGTTGTAGGAGTAGTAGTAGTAGTAGTAGCAGTTGTAGTATTACAAGTAGTTGTAGTGGTAGTAGTCACTATATTTTAGGTAGTAGTAATGCCAGTAGTTGTAGTTGTAGTTGTTGTAGGAGTAGTAGTAGTAGCAGTAGGAGTAGTTGTCGTACTAGTAGTTGTAGTAGTAGTTGTTGTCATTATAGTGGTACTAGAAGTAGTAGATGGACTCGGGGTAGTAGTTGTAGTAGGAGTCACTGCAGGAGTAACAGTAGCAGTAGTAGTAGTAGTTGGAGTAGTAGTAGTAGCTGTATTGGTAGTAGTAGTGGTAGTAGTAGTTGTAGCAGCAATAGTAGTAGTAGTAGAGGTAGTAGTGTAAATCATACTACTAGTAGTAGTAGTAGTAGTAATAGGACTAGTAGTAGTAGCAGTAGTAGTAGTATTTACAGTAGTAGTAGTAGCAGCAACAGTAGTATTAGTAGTAGTAGTAGTATTAGCAACAACAGCAGCAGTAGCAGCAAGAGTAGTAGTAGTAGTAGTAGTTGCTGTAGGAGTTGTTGTAGTTGTAGTAGCAGTAGGAGGAGAGAGTAGCAGTAGTAGGAGTAGTAGGAGTAGGAGTAATAGTAGTTGTAGTAGTAGAAGTAGTTGCAGTAGTAATAGTAGTAGAAGTAGTAGAAGTAGTAATAGTAGTTGTAGTAGTAGAAGTAGTAGAAGTAGTAGTAGTAGTTGTAGTAGTTGTAGTAGTTGTAGTAGAAGTAGTTGTAGTAGTAGAAGTAGTAGAAGTAGTAATAGTAGTTGTAGTAGTTGTAGGAGTAGGAGTAATAGTTGTTGTAGTAGTAGAAGAAGTTGGAGTAGTAATAGTAGTAGAAGTAGTAGAAGTTGTAGCAGTACTAGTAGTATTCAAAGAAGTAGAAGGAGTAGTAGTAGTGGTAGGTGTACTTTAGTAATGTAGTAGTAGTAGTAGTAGAAGTGGTAGTTGCGATAGCAGTTGTAGTTGGAGCTATAGTAGCATTAGTAGTAGTAGGAGGAGAGAGTAGTAGTAGTAGCAGTAGTAGGAGTAGAAATAGGAAGAGTAATACATGTAGTACTAGTAGTTGTTGTAGTAGTAGCAGCAGCACCAATAGTAGATGTGGTAGAAGTTGTAGTAGTAGTAATAGTAGAAGTTGTAGCAGTAGTAGTGGTAGTAGTAGACGTAGAACTCATAAGAGTGTTAGGAGTTGCAATAGTCATAGGAGTAGTAGTAATAGTAGTAGCAATGGTAGCAATGGTAATTGTGGTAACAAGAGTTGTAGCGAAGATAACAGTAACAATAGTAGTAGTAGTTTCAGTAATAGTAGCCACAATGATAGTCGAAGTAGTAGTAGCAATAGTAGTTATTGTAGTAGTAGTTGTAGTAGTAGAATTAGTAGAGTAGTAGCAGTAGGAGTAGTAGTAGTAGTGGTAGTAGTAGTAGTAGCAGTAGCAGCAGTGGTAGTTCTAGTAGTAGTAATAGGTGTAGTAGAAGTGGTAGTAGTAGTAGTATCAGTAGTAGTTATGGTATTAGTAGTAGTGGTAGGAGTAGTAGCTGTAGCAGTAGTAGTAATAATAGTAGTAGTACTAGTAGTAGTACTAATAGTAGTAGTAGCAGTAGTAGTGGAAGGAGGAGTAGTAGTAGTAGTTGCAGTTGTAGTTGTAGTTGTTGTTGTTATCATTGCATTAGTAGATGTAGAAGCAGTAGTAGTATAGTAGTAGGAGTAGAGTTGTAGTAGCAGCAGCAGCAGTAGTAGTAGTAGCAATAGTAGTAGTTCGAGGAGTAGTACTAGTAGCAATAGTAGTAGTTGTTGTAGTGGTGTAGTACTACTGTTGTAGTAGTAGCAGTAATTATAGTATTAGAGGTTGTAGCAATACCAGGAGCAGAAGTATTAGAAGTTTTAGTAGTAGCTCTAGAAATAGTAGCAGCCGTAATCATAGTAGTTGTAGTAGTAGTTGTTGTTGTTGATGATGCAGTCGTAGTAGTTGCAGTAGTAATAGTAACAGAAGTTGTAGTAGTAGTTGTGGTGTAGTGGTAGTAATAGTATAAGTAGTAGAAGACAAGAAGTACAAGTAGTAGTACATATTGTTGTTGTTGTAATAGCAAGAGGAGGAGTAGTACGAATAGTAGCATTTGTAGTAGTATTAGTAGTAGTAGTTGTAGAAGTTGTAGAGGTAGTTTGTAGGAGTTGATGTGTTTAGTATTATGTAGTACGGGATGGAAGCATTGCAGAAATAGTGGGATTTGTATAGTAGTAGTAGTAGTATATTAGTAGTAGTAGGTAGTAGTATAGTAGTCAGCATAGCAGTAGTGGTAGTAGTGTAGTATAGTAGTAGTAGTAGTAGTTGTAAGTATTAGTAGTAGCAGCATAAGTTGCAGAAGAAGTAGTAGCAGTAGTTAGGAGTTACAGTAGTATTATTAGTAGCCACTATAGTAGTAGTAGTAGCAGTCTGAATAATAGTAGTAGTAGTATAGTAGTAGCAGTAGCAATAGCAGTAGTGGTAGTAGTAGTAGTATAGTAGTAGTAGTTGTTGTTGTAGTATTAGTAGTAGCAGTAGCAATAGCAATAGTGGTAGTAGTAGTAGTATAGTAGTAGTAGTAGTTGTTGTAGTATTAGTAGTAGCAGCATAAGTTGCAGAAGAAGTAGTAGGAGTAGTAGGAGTTACAGTAGTATTATTAGTAGCCGCTATAGTCGTAGTAGTAGCAGTCTGAATAATAGTAGTAGTAGTAGCAATAGCAGTATTTGTAGTAGTAGTGGAAGTCTCAGTAGTAGTAGTAGTAGTAGTAGTAGTCGTATCTGTAGCAGCAGCAGCCGTATCAGTAGTACTACTACTGCAACTACCACCACTACTACTAGTACTACTACTACTACAACTACTCCTCCTCCTCCTCCTCCTCCTACTACTACTACTACTATTACTACTACCAATACAATTACTATTGCTACTACTACTACAACAACTACTACAACTACAACAACAACAACTACTACAACTACTAATACGACTACTACTATTACTAATACTACTACTATTAGTATTACTACTACTGGTACTACTACTATTGCGACTATGAGTACTACAACTATGACTACTACCACTACTGCCACTGCTGCTACTACTATACTACTACAATATGTACTACTGCTAGAATTACTACTACTCCTACAACTACTACTATTACCACTACTAATACTACTACTATTGCTACCTGTATTACTACTGCTATTTCAACTACTACTATTACTACTGCTAATACGACAACTACTTTGATTACTACCGCAACTCCTACTAATACAACTACTACTCCTACTACTACAACTATTACTACTACTAGTGCAATTACTACAAATTCTCCAACCACAACTACTAATACTGCTGCTACTACTACTCCTACTCCTACTATACTACTCTACTACTACTATTACTACTAAAGCTTCTACTACTCCAACTCCAACTTATACTGCTACTACTGCTCATACTACTACTACAACTACTCCCACTATGGCAACTACTACTACTACTACTACTACTACTACAACTACTAATATTACTACTACAACAACTGCTAGTCCTACTCCTGCTACTATAGCAACTACTACTACAACTGCTACTGCTACTACTATTATAACTAGTTCTACAACTACTCCCACTCTTACTACTACTACTACAACAGGTACTACAAATCCTACGCCAACCACTACCGCTACAACTCCTCACCTTCCACTACTACAACTAGTACAACAACAACTACTACTAGTTCTTCTTCTACTATTACTTCTGCCACAACTCCTTCTACAACTATTACTACTACCAATACTATTATTGCTTCTACTGGTACTACTGCTACTACTATTCCACCATTTACTACTATTACTATTACTACTACTACTACTACTACTATATTTACTTCTAATGCTACTACTACTACTACAACTACTACTCCTACAACTACTACAATTACTACCAATGCTACTACTACTACTACAACTACTACTCCTACCACCATTCCTGATGTTGTTGCTATTGTTGCGGCAACCGCAGCTACTACTACTACTGTTGCTGCGGCTACTACCAATACTGCTGCACCTACTACTACTGCTATTACTACTACTACAATTACTACTACTACTAACACGAGTACAACTGCTACTGCTGCAACTACTACTATAGTTACTACTACTACTACTACTATTACTACTACTACTATAACTGCTACTGCTACCACTACTACTACAACCCCAACAACTAATACTACTACTTCTACTACTACAAGTACTGCTATTAGTATTAACACAATCACAACTACTGCAACAACTACTACTACTACTAATACGACTACTACTACTACTAGCACTACCACTTCAATAACTACTAATACTGCTACTACTACTTGTATTGCTTCTGCTGCTGTGGCTACCATTGCTACTTGTCCTACTGTAACTATTACTACTATTATGACTACTGCTGCTGCTGCTGTTACTTGTACTACTACTCCTGCGACTACAGCTACTCTTGCTACTACTACTATGACTACTACCACCACTACAAATGTTACTACCACTACACTATTACTACAACTACTAGTACTACAATTAATACTACTACAACCACAACCGTTGCTCGTCTAATACTACTACCACTACTACTACTCCTACTACTACTATTACTACCACTAATACTACTGCTACTCCAGCCACTACTACTACTACTACTCCTACTGCTACTGTGACTATTACTACTACTACTAAAGTTAAAACAAATTCTCCAACTACAACCACTAATACTTCTACTACTACTACTCCCACTACTATGCCTACTACTACAACAACTACTACTCCAGCTACTACTACTACTACTACTGCAACTACTGCTACATCGACTGCTACTACTGCTACTACTACCACACCTACTACTACTCCTATTGCTACTGCTACTGCTACATCTACTAATACTACTACTACTACTTCAACTACTCTAACTACAAGAATAGCTTCTACTACAACCACTACTATAATAACTACAACAACAACAACTACTACTACAATAACTACTCCTACTACTACTGCCGCTTTTAGTACTATTGTGTCTATTACAACAACTACTACCACTACTGCTGCCACTACGGCAACTACTAGTACAACTACTAGTACTACTGCTTCAACTACACCTACTACTACTACTACTACTATAACTACTACTACTACCACTACTACTACTCCTACCAATACTACTACTACTGCTGCTACTACTATAGCTACTACTACTACTAATATTACTACTACTACTACTATTAATACGACTACTACTACTACGACTACTACTACTACTACTCCTACTACAACAACTACTCCAACTACAACTACTACTCCTACTACAATTACTACTACAACGACAACTACTACTACTGCTACTACACTACTACTATAAGTACTACTACTAGAATTGCTACTACACCTACAACTACTACAATTACCACTACTAATACTACTACTACTGCTTCTACTTGAACTAATACTACTCCCACTGCTACTATTACTACTACTAATACGACTACTACTCCTACTAATACTACTACTACTCCTCAAACTACTACCACAATTCCTACTGCTACTACAACTACTCCTACCATAATGACCATTGCCACTACTACTACAATTACTACAAATTCTCCTACCACAACTGCTTATGCTACTACTACACCTACTCCTACTACTACTCTACTACTTCTACTACCACTACGACTAATACTACTATTATTATTACTACTACTACTACTACTATTACTACTACTACTACTACTACTACTATGACTACTACTACTACAACTACTACGACTACTACTACTACCACTACTGCAACTACTTTTACAGCTACAACTACAACTACTACTTCTACTACTAGCACTACTACTACTACTAATACTACAACTAGTACTTATACTACCACTACTCCTCCTCCTCCTCCTCCTCCTCCTCCTACTACTACTACTACTATTGATACCGAAACTACTATTAGTGCTACTACTACAACAACTACTACTACTACAACCGCTACACCTGCTACAGCTACAACTATTACTACAACTACTACAACTATGATTACTACTACCACTACCCCTCCTATTACTACTACTACCGCAACAACTAGTGTTATGACTACAACTACTACTAATACTACTACTGGTGCTGCTGCTGCTAATACAACTATTACTGTTAATAATACCACCACTACTGCTACAACTACTGTCACTACTACTACTGCCACTACTGCTACTACTACTACTATAACTACAACTGCTACTGCTACTAGTACACTGCCGCTGATGCTATTACTACTATTGCTACTACTACTACTACTACTACGACCCACTGCAACTGCTGCTATTGCAACTACTACTACTATTACTTCTACTACTACTGCTACTACTACTACTACCTCTACTACGACTATAACATCAACTACTAATATTGTTGCTATGACTACTACTACTATGACAACTATTACTATTGTCCCTACTACTACTACTACTTCTGCTGCTGCTGCTACAACTATTTCTATGGCTTTTGCTGCTACTTCCACAACTACAAATACTACTACTACTGAGGCTACTACTATTACTACTACCAGTACTACTACCACTATTGCTACAACTACTAAGGCTACGACCACTACTACTACAAGTAGTACTACTTCTACTGCTACTACTACTGCTACTACTACTACTACTACAACTGAGGCAACTACTACTACTACTAGTACTACTACTACTACTTCTACTACTACTACTACTAGCACAACTAATACTACTGCTACTCCAGCTACTGCTACAAATATTACTTCTACTACTGCTACTATTGCTCCTACAGCTATTGCTACAATAACAACTACTACTAAACTGCTGCTACTGTAGTTACTACTAATGCTACTACTACTTCTACTATTACTATTGCAACTACTACCACTACTACTACTACAATTGGTACTACTATAGTTGCTGCTACTACAACTACTAATAGTACAACTACTGCTGCTATTGTTGCTACTGCGATAACTACTACTACCGCTGCTATCACTACAACTACTGCTACTACTACTACTGATACTATTACTATTTCTACCACTAATGCTACTAATACTACTACTACTACTACTACTACTACTGACACTACTACTATTGTTGTTACTGCTGCTACTTCTACTGCTACTATTACTACTACCACAACTGCTACTACTACAACTACTACTATTGTTGCTGCTTCTTCTACAACTATTACTCCTACTACCTATCCTACTACTACTACTATAGCTAGTACTTCGGCTGATGCTTCTACAACTGCTACTATTACTACTACTACTACTGCTACTATTACTACTACTACTACTGCTGCTGCTACTACTTCTGTTACTACTGCTATTTCTACCACCACTATTACTACTCCTGCTACTGCTAATACAACTATTGTTGCTACTGCAACAGCAACTACTACTACTACTAAACTACTCCTGCTACTACTCCTACTAAACTACGACTACTACTACTACTACTGTTGCTATTACTACTACTACTACTATTATTGCTATACCAATTACAACTTATACCACTAGTACTACTACTACTATTACTCATATTACAACTACTATTCTATAACTAATTCTACTAATAGAACTTCTACTACGGCTATCACTCCTACTTGTACTTCTACTACTACTAATACTGCTACTACTGCTACTATAACTACTACTACTACTACTCCAGCTACTACTACTAGGACAATTACTACTACTACTACTTCTACTACTGCCACTACGGCAACTACTAGCACTACTATTGCAACTACTACTACTACTGCTTCTTCTATTACTCCTACTACTTCTACTATTACTACTATTACTAGTACTATTGATACCAAAACTACTACTACTGCTAATTCTATGGCTAATACTACTACTGGCACTACTACTTCTACAAATACTACTGCTACTATGACTACTACTAATACTAATCCTACTACACAACTACTATGATTACTACTACCACTACTATTGCTACTACTGCTACTACCGCTACTACTTCTACTATCGCTACAACTATTGTTGCTCTTGCTGCTATTGCTACTAATACATCTACTACGATAATAACTTCTACTTCTGCTAGTACTTCAACTGATATTAATATAATTTCTACATCTAGTAGTACTATTGTCTCTACTACTACTACTACAACTTCTACTACTCCTAATACTACCACAACAACTTCGACAACTGCTGCAACTGCTGCAATGAGTACTACTGCAGCTGCTGCTCCTACTACAACGGGTACTACCACTACTGCTGCTACTACTACTACTATTGCTATTGCTGCTGCTACTACTACTATGACAACAACAACAACAACTACTACTACAACTACTACTACTGCTACAATTGCTACATACATCCACTACTGCTACCACTATTGCTACTACTATTGTTGTAACTACTACTCTTACTATTGCTGCTGCTACCACTACTACTGCTACTACTGCAGCTGTTACTACTACTACTGCTACTACTGATACTACTACTACTACAATTTCAACAACAACAACTGCTGCTGCTACTTCTTCAACTCCTATAACTGCTACAACGGGTACTACTACGACTATTGTTACCACTACTACTACTACTTTTACAACTACTACTATGACTACTACTACTACTATTGCTGTTGTTGCTACTGCTACTACTACTACCACCACTACCCCTATTGCTACCGCTACTACTGCTCCTACTACTACAACTATTATTGCTGCTGCAACTACTGCTACTACTACTGCTACACCTGCTACTACTACTACTACTGCTACCGCTACTACTGCTACTACAACTACTACTACTACTACTATTGCTACTACTGCTACTTCTACCACTAATGCTACAAATACTACTTCTACTACTACTGCTACTTCTACCACTAATACTGCTGATACTACTTCTACTACTACTGCTACTTCTACCACTAATACTGCTGATACTACAACTACTACTACCACCACCACCAATACTACTTGTATTAGTATTATTGTTGCTATTGCTTCGACTACTACTACTCCTACAGCTTATCCTACTACTACTACTTATACTACCACAGCTGCTGCTTCTACTACTAATACTATTTTTACTACAACTACTACTGCTGCTACTGCCACTACTACTACTGTTGTTGCCACTATTGCTAATACTACTACTACTACTACTACTACGACTCCCCTTCCTCGTACTACTACTGCTACTACTACTACTACAACAACAACTACTAACACTACTACTGGTACTACTACTATAACAACTTGTACTTTTGCTACTACTACTGCTGCTACTCCGACAGTCACTACTGTTGTTGTTGTTGCTGCTGCTACTACTACTGCTGCTGCGGCTACTACTACCACTACTACTGCTGCGGCTACCGCTGCTACTATTGCTACTACTGCTGCTGCTGCTACCACTATTATTACTTCTAATACTAATGCATTTGCAACTACCACCACTAATGCTGCTGCTGCTGCTGCTAGTACAGCTACTAGTACTACTGCTGCTGCTGCCAATTTCACTACTCCCACTAGTACAACCACCACTATTGCTACTATACCAACTACTGCTACTACTACTATAACAACAACAACTACTACCGTTACTATAGCTACTATTGCTACTGCAACTGTTACTACTACTGCTACTACTGCTATTACTATTGTTACTGCTACTACTTCATCTACTACTATAGTTACAGCAGCTACTACAGCAACTGTAGCTACTACTACGACTACTACTGCTATTTCCATTACTACTATTGCTGGAACTGCTACTATTATTCCTAATACTAACACTTCTACCGCAACTACTACCACTACTACAACTGATACTACTGCTGCTACTGCTACTACAACTACTACTACAATTTCCACTTGTACTACTGCTACTGCCGCTACTACAACTACTCCTATAACTACTATAAGTACTACTACTCCTACTACAACTACAACTACTACTACTACTACTATTACTCCTTCTACTACTACAAATACTACTGCCACTACAATTACTACAACTACTACTACCACTACTACTGCTACTATTACTACTTCTATTACTACTACTACTACAATTGCTACTATTACTACTATTACTACTACTTCTACTATTACTACTACTACTATTCTATGAACATTACTACTTTTATTCCTCCTACTATTACTACTACTACTATTACTCTTACTACTACTACTGCTACTGCTACTGCTACAACTATGGCTACTGCTACCACTATTGCCACTACTGCTACTATAACTACGGCTACTACTATACTACTACAATTACTGCAGCTACTGCTATTACTACTGCTACTACAACTACTAAAACTACTACTACTGATACTACTATTACTACTACAAATACTAATACTACTACAATAACTTCTGCTAGTACTACTACAACTACTACTACTTTTGCCACAACTACTGCTACTAGTATGACTACTGCTCCTGCTACAACCTGTATCACTACTGCTGCTACTGTTTCTGCTTCAACTACTACTACTACTACTACTACTACTACTACTACTAATACTAATGTTGTTACTACTACTGCTACTCCTGCTACTACTACTACAGCAACTACTACTACTACAACTAATACTTCTCCGATGACTACTACTTCTACAAATACTACTGCTACTCTTACTACTAATACTACTACTACTAAAAAAATTGCAGCTATTATTGCTATTACTACTGCTAAAGCTCTTACTACAGTAACTACTAGTACTACTTCTGCTACGAGTGCTACTACTACTACTATTACTACTACTTCTACTACTACTTCTACTATTACTGCTACTACTGCAGCTACTAATACTTGTACCACTACTACAACTGCTGCAATAGCTACTAGTACTATAGATATTACAACTGCTCATACTAGTACTACTTCTGCTACTACTGCGGCTACTACTAAAATTGCTGCTACTACTACTGCTATTATCACTACAACTACTACTTCTACTACAGTTACTACTACTACTTCTACAACCGCTACTATTGCTACTTCGGGTACAACAACTACTGTTGCTACAAATATAACAATAATAACTACTACTACTGTTACTACTACTACTACTACTACTACTACTATAACTTCTACTACTGCTATTTTGGGTACTATTACAACCGGTACTACTACTACTCCTGCTTCTGCTACTTTGGGTACCACTACTACTACTGCCACCACCACTACTACTACCACTGCTACTTCTACAAATGCTACTACTACTAGTTTGAACGCTACTACTATTGCTCCCACTGCTACTACTACTGCTGCTACAACTACTACTTTTGCTACTACTACTACTCCTACTACTACTATTATTACTACTACTATAATTACTACTACTCGTGTTGCTGCTACTTCGGGTACTACTACTACCACTGCCACAACTACTAGTACTACTACTACTATTACCACTACTACTTCTACAAATGCTACTATTGCTACTTCGGACACTACTACCACTTCTCCCACTACAACCACTGCTACTAATATTACTATTTCTATTATTACTGTTACAACAACTACTACTACTTCTTCTCCTCCTACAACTAATTCTGCTACTACTACTGCATCTACTACTGCTACTATTACTCATAATACAATAACAAAAACTACTACTTCTACAACCATTATGACTACTAATACTACAATAAATGTTGCTGCCACTATGGCTCCTATTGCTACTACTACTACTACAACTATGACTGTAACTACTACTACTACTTCTACTACAGCAGCTACTACTACTACTAATACTGCTTCAACTACTACTGCTAGAAAAATAACAACGACTACTACTTCTATTACCATTGCTACTTTTGTTGCTTCTACACTTACTACTAATACTAATACTACTATTAGTATTGGAACTAATACTACTACTACTACTTCAACTACTACAACAACAACAACAACTACTACTACTACTACTACTACTACTTCAACTATTACTGCTACTACTACCACCACCACTACTACTACTCTAGCTACTACTACAAATACTTACTACCTCTACTCTAACTACTTTAACTACTATGACTACTACTTATACAACTACTATTACTATTGCTACTACTACCCAAACTACTACAACAACAACGACTACTACTACAACAACTACTGCAACTATTACTACTATTGCAACTTCTACAATGGCTACTACATGTACTACTACTCCTCCTAACACTCCAACAATAACTTCCAATATTACTACTACTATTACTATGACTACGATTACTACTAATGGTACTACTGCCACTACTACTATTACTACTACTACTACTACTACTACTACTACTACTACTACTACTACTACTACTACTACTACTACTACTACTACTACTACTACGACTACTACTACTACTACTAAACTACATACGACTACACTACTACTAATACTCCAACTACAACTTCAACTACTACTATTACCACTGCTACTATTACCATGACTATGACTACTACTTCTCGTACTTCTATTTCTACTCCTACTACAAGCATGATTACAACTACTAGTACTCAACAACTACTCCTACTTCAACTTCTACTACAACTACTACCAATACTACTACAACTTCTGCTACCAACAATTCTACTTTTGCTACTACTACCAGTACCACTCCAACTACAAATACAACTACTATTACTACTACTACTACTACACTAACTACATCTACTATTACTGCTACTACTTTTACTACGACCACCACCACTACTACTACTACGTCTACCACTACTACTACAACTACAACTATGACTACTACTACTACTACTACTCCTACCACTACTACTATTACTACTACTACTCCACCTCCTCCTCCTCCTCCTCCTATTACTACTACTACTAGTAGTAGTCGTAGTACCACTACTACTACTCCTCCTCCTATTACTACTACCACTACTACTACTTCTTCAACAATGACTACTACAACAACTAATAGTAATACTACTCCTACTACTACTGTTAGAATAACAACAATAACTACTACTACTACTACAAATGGTACTTCTACTACAACAACAACAACAACTACTACTACTATTACTACTAATTCTACTCCAACTACTGGTACTACTTTGACTCTTACTACTAATATAACTACTATTACTACTGCTCTTGCTGCTACAGCACCTACTCTTACTACTACTGCTATCACTGCTGCTAATATTTCTACCACTACTGCTCCTAATACTCCAACTACAACTACAACAACTTCTACTATGATTTCTACTACTATGACTACTACTCCAGCTACTACTACAACTACAATAATAACTACTACTACTGCTACTGCTTTTACTACTACCACCACTGCTACTACTACTAATACTACTACTACGACTACAACTATGACTACTACTACTACTCCTCCTGCCAATACTACTACTACTACTACTTCTACTACTAGTACTACTATTACTACTACTACCCCTATTACTATTGCTGCTGCTGCTGCTTCTTCTATTGTGACTGCTAAAACTACTAATATTAATGCTAATACTACTCCTACTACTATTGCTATTATGATAATAGCAACAACTATTACTACTACAGCCACTACCACTACAACTACAACTACAAGTACTGCTACTGCTAATGCTACTACTACTGCTACTACTACTACCACTACTACAGCACTACTACTACTTCTTCTAGTCGTACAACTACCACTACTGCGAATACTACCAATATGACTACTATTACTATTGGTACTACTACCCAAATTTCCACTGCTATTGCTACTACTACAACTGCAACTACTACTACTACGGCTACAACTACTATTACTACTCCTCCTCCTCCTCCTCCTAATACTCCTACTACAACAACCATTACTACTACTACAACTACTAATATTACTGTGCATGTGACCACTACTTCTGGTGCTAGTAGTAGTAGTAGTAGTAGAAGTTGTTGTTGTAGTAGCAGTAGTAGTAGTAGTAGTAGTAGTAGTAGTAGTAATTGGAGTAGTTGTAGTAATACTAGTAGTATTTGTTCGAGTAGTAGCAATGCTTGTAGCAATAGTTGTAGTAGTAGTGTAGTAGCAGTAGTTGTATTAGTAGTAGTAGAGGTAGGAGAAGTAGCAATAGTAGTAGTAATAGTTGTAGTAGTAGTAGCAAGAGTAGTAGTAATAGTAGTAGTAGTAGTAGTAGTAGTGGTAGTAGTGGTAAAAGTTATAGTAGTAATAGAAGTAGTAGCTGTAGTAGTGCTAGCAGTCGCAATAGTAGTAGTAGTAGTAGTAGTGCTAGTGGCAGAAGTAATGGTAGAAATTGCTTTTGGCATAGGAATAAAAATAGTAGCAGTAGTTATAGTAGCAATAGAACTAGTAGTAGTAGTAGGTGGCGGAGTAGTTGTAGTAGTAGTAGTAGTAATAGCAACAGTAGTAGTAGTAGTAGTAGTAGAAATAGTAGCAGCAGTAGTAGTCGTGGTAGAAGTAGTAGTCATAGTAGTAGTAGCTATAGTAATAGTAGTAGCAGTAGTAGTTGTTGTACTAATAGTAGAAGTAGTTTTATTAGTATCATAGTTGTAGTCGCAATAGTAGTAGGAGTAGTAGCAGAGGTAGTAGTAGTATTAATAGCAGTTGTTGTAGCTATAGTAGTGGTCATGGTAGTTGTAGTAGCTGGAGTAGTAGTAGTAGCAGTAGTAGTCCTAGTAGTAGTTGTTGTAGTTGTAGAAGCAGAAGTTGAATTAATAGTAGAAGTAGTAGTAGCAGTAGAAGTAGTGTTAGTACTAGTAGCAATAGTAGCAGTCAAAGTAGTAGTAGTAGTAGTTGTTGTTGTTGTTCTTGTAGTTGTAGTAGTAGCAGTACAAGTAGCAGTAGTAGTAGCAGTGAAAGTAGTAGTTGTAGTATTAGTAGTAGTATTAGTAGTACTAGTAGGGGCAGAAGTAGTAGTAGCAGTGAAAGTAGTAGTTGTAGTATTAGTAGTAGTATTAGTAGTACTAGTAGGGGTAGAAGTAGTAGTAGCAGTTGTAGAAATAATAGTAGTTGTAGTAGTAGTAGCAGGAGTAGTAGTAGTAGTAGTTGTTGTTGTTGTTGTAGTAGTAGTTCTAGTAGTAGTAGTGGTAGTTGTATACGTAGTAATAGCAGGGGTAGTAGCAATAGTACAAGTAGTTTTAGTAGTTATAACTATAGTAGTAATAGCAGAAGTAGCAGCAATAGTACTTGTAGTAGTAGTAGTAGTTATTGTAGTCGTAGTAGTTCTAGTAGAAGTAGTAGTAGTAGCAGCAACAACAGTAGTAGCAGTACTAGTAGAAATAGTAGTAGTAATAGTAGTAGTACCATAGTGCTAATAGTAGTCATACTGGTAGCATTTGCAGTTTTTGTCGTTGTAGTAGTAGTAGTAGCAGTAGTAGTAGTAGTAATAGCAACAGTAGTAGTAGCAGCAATAGCAGTACTAGTACTAGTGGTACTAGTAGTAGTAATATTAGTTGTAGTTGTAGTAGGAGGAGGAGAAGTAGCCATAGTAGTAGTAGTAGTAGAAGCGATAGCTGCAACTGTAGTAATAGTAGATATTGTAATAGTGGTAGTAGTAGTAGCAACAGCAGCTACAGCAGTAGTAGTAGAAGCAGCAGCAGCAGCAACAGAAGTACTAGCGCCAGTAGTAGCAGATGCTGTAGTAGTAAAAGTAGAAATAGTAGTTGTAGCTGTAGCATTTGTAGGAGTAGTAGTTTCAAAAGTAGGAGTTCCAAGAGTAGTAGAAGATGTAGTAGCAGTATCAGTAGTAGTAGCCATTGTAGTTGTATTAGTAGTAGTTGCAGCAGCAGTGGTAGTGATCTTTCTTGTTGTAGCTGTACTAGTAGTAGGATTAGTAGTGGTAGTAGTAGTAGTGGTAGTAGTAGTAGCAGTAGTAGTAGCAGCAGCAGTAGAAATAGCAGTAGTAGGAGTAGTATCTTCTGTAGTAGTAGTAGTATTAGTAGTAGTAGCAGTAGTAGTAGCAATAGTTGCAATAGTTGTAGTAGTAGTAATAG
>RXID01022532.1:22269-60690 GCA_005019695.1 Trichopus zeylanicus subsp. travancoricus
TACTCCTACTAAAACTCCTACTACAACTTCTACTGCAATAACTACTACTGTTACTACTATAACTACTATGACTACTACTAATACTTCTACTACTTCTACTACTACTACTACTACTACTACAACAACTACAATACTACTATTACACCTAATATTACTATTCCTACTACTACTATTATTGTTGTTGCTGCTGCTAGTAGTAGTAGAAGTAGTAGTAGTAGTAGTAGTAGTAGTAGTAGTAATAGTAGTAGTAGTAGTAGTACTAATACTACTACTACTACTACTACTACTACTACTACTACTACTACTCCTACTACTAGTAGTAGTAGTAGTAGTAAGAGGAGGAGTATTAGCAGTAGCAGTAGTAGTAGGAGTTGTAGTAGTCATAGCAGTAGTAGTACAAGCGATTATAGTTGTAGTAGTAGTCATAGTAGCATTAGCAGCAGCAGTAGAAGTAGTAGTAGTAGTATTGCTAGTGGTGATAGTAATGGTTGTAATATTAAAGGTAGTTGAAGTAGTAGTAATAGGAGAAATTATTGCAGTAGTGGCAGTAGTAGTTGCAGTAGTAGAAGGGGTAGTAGTAGATGTTGTAGTTGTAGTTGTAGTAGTAGTCATAGTAGTAGTAGTAGAAGAAGCAAAAGTAGTAGTAATAGAAGTAGCAAAAGTTGCAGAAGTAGTAGCTATAGTAGTAGCAGTAGTATCAATAGTGGCCACAGTAGTAGTAGTAGTAGTAAATGTAGTAGTAGCAGCAATAGCAGTTGCAATAGTTGTAGTTGTAGTAGCAATAGTAGTAGTAGTAGTAGAAGTAGCAGTAAAAGTAGCAGCTGTAGTTGCAAAAGTAATAGTAGTAGCTATAGCAACAGCCAAAGTAGCGGTAGCAGAAGTAGTAATAGTAGTACTTACCACAGTAGTAGTTGTAGTAATAGTAGTAGTAGTTATTATTATAGTAGTGGCGGCAAGAGTAGTTGTAGTCATAGTAGCAGTAGCTATAGTAATTGCAGTGGAGGTAGTAGCAATAGTAGTAATAGTATTCATGGTAGTAGTTGAAGTAGTAGTAGTAGTATTCGTAGTAGTAGTAGTAGTAGTAGAACTAGCAGTAGTAGTAGAAGTAGGAGAAGTCGTAGTAGTATTAGCAATGGTAGCAATAGAATGAGTAGTTGTATTAGCAATAGTAAAAGAAGCAGCAGTAGTAGTAGTGGCAGTACTAGCAGTAGTAGTAGCAGTAGTGGAAATAGTCTTAGTGGTAAAAATAGCATTAGTAGTAGTAGCGGTAGTTGTCATAGCAATAGTAGCAGTAGCTACAGTAGTAGTTGTAGTAGTAGTCATAGTAGAAGTGGTAATTGTTGTTGTTGTAGCAGTTGTAGTAATATTATAATAATGGTGGTGGAAGTAGTAGTAGTAGTTGGAGTAGTAGTGGAAATAGTAGGAGTAGTAGTAGGAGTAGCAGAAGAAGCAGTAGCAGCCGTAGAAGTAATAGTAGTATTTCTAGTAGTAATTGAAGTAGAAGTAGGAGGAGGAGGAGTTGTAGTAGTAACAATTGTCCTAGTAGTAGTAGCAGCTATAGTAGTAGTCATAGCAGTACTTGTAGAAGTAGTAAGAGTAGCAATAGCAGTAGCATTAGCAGTAGTAGTAGTAGCAGTAGCACCAGCAGCAATAGTAAAAGTAGTGGTTGTAGTTGTAGTACTTGTAGTAGTAGTAGTAGGAATACTAGTAGTACTAGTAGTGTTAGTAGCAATAGCACCATTAGCCGGAGAAGCAGCAGTAGTAGTATCAACAGTAATACTAGTTGGAGTAACAGTTGCAATAGCAGTAGGAGTAACAGTAGTAGTAGTAGCAGTAATAGTATTAGTCGTACCTATAGTAATTTTTTAGTGGTTGTAGCAGTAGTAGAAGTAGTAGCAGTAGTAGTTGTAGTAGTAGCGACAATTGTTGTAGTGGCAACTTCAGCAGTCATAGTTATTTAGTAGTAGTAGTAGTAGTTGTAGTAGTAATAGCAGCAGTAGTAGTAGCATTTTTGGCAACAACAACATTAGTAGTAGTGTAGTAGTAGTAGTAGTTGTAGTAGTAACAGTAGTAGCAGTAGTGGCTGGAGTAACAGCAGCAATAGTGGTAGTAGCAGCAGTAATAGTAGCAGTAGCAGTAGCAGAAGTATTTAGTAGTAGTAGCAGTAATACCAATAGTTGTAGCAGTAGCTGTAGTAGCCGTAGCTAAAGTATTTAGTAGTAGTTACAGTAGCTGTAGTAGCAGTAGTAAGAGGAGTAGCCAAAGTAGTAGTAGTAGCGGTAGTATTAGTAGTATTAGTAGCAGTAGCAGTAGTAGTTCCTGTTGTATTTGTGGTAATTATTGTAGTTGTTGTAGGAGTATTAGTAGTAGCAGCAGTAGAAGCAGTAGTAGCCGTAGTAGTAGTAGTTGTTGTTGTAACAGCAGAAGTAGAAGCAGTAGCAGTAGTGGTAGTCAGAGTAGTATTAATAATTATAGAAATAGTGGTAGTAGTGGGAGTGGTAGTAGTAGTAGTAGCTATAGTAGAAGTAGCTGTAATTGTAGTAGTGGTAGTGGGAATAGTAGTTATAGTAATTATAGTAATATCAGTAGTGATAACAATAGTATTAGGAGAAGTAGCAGTGGTACTATTAATAGTAATAGTAGTAGTAGTAGTAGTAGCAATAGTTGTTGTAGGAGAAGTAGTAGCAATAGTTGTAGTAATATGGTAAGTTATAGTGCTAGTGGTAGAAGAAGTAGTAGTAGTCAGAAAAGTAGTAGCAGTAGTTGTAGTAGGGACAGTAGTAGCAGTAGCGAAAGCAATAGTAGTCAAAAAAGTAGACGGAGTGGCAGTAGCAGAAGTAGTAGTAGTAGGAGGAGGAGGAGTTGTAGTTGTAGTAATAGTAGTAGTAGCAGTAGTAATAGTAGTAGTAGTCGTAGTCATAGTACTAGTAGTAGTAGTACTCGTAGTAGTTGTTATTGTTATAGTAGTAGTAGTAATAGTAGTATTAGTGGTAGTATAGCAGTAGTTATAGCAGCATTAGTAGTAGTAGTTGTAGTAGTAGCCGTAGTAGTAGTAGTCAGAGTAGTAGTAGTAGTAGGAGTAGTATTGGTTGTAATAGTAGTAGTTTTAGTAGTACTAGTAGTAGTAGTAGCAGTAGGAGTAGTAGTGGTAGTAAGAGTTGTAGTTGTTGTTGTACTAGCAATAGTAGTGGTAGTAGTAGTACTAGCAGTGGCAGTGGTAGTACTAGTAGTAGTAGTAGCAGCTGTCGTAGTTGTAGCAATACTTATAGTAGTAATAGTAGTAGTAGTAGCATACTAGCTATAGCAATAACGTTAGTGGTGGTAATATTAGTAATAGTAGTAGTAATAGTAGTTGTAGGAGAAGTAGGGGTAGTTGTAATAGTAGTTGTAGTAGTAGTAGTTATAGTACTTGTAGTAGTAGTTGTAGTAGTCGTAGTGATAGTAGTAGTAGTAGTAGGATTTATAGTAATCGTTGTAGTAATAGTAGAAGTTGAAGTAGGAGCATTTGGAGCACTAGTGGTAGTAGTGATAGTAATAGAAGCAGTAGTAGTTGTAGTACCAACAGTAAAAGTAGTAGTAATAGTAGTAGTAGTAGCACTAGTACAAGTAATAGTAGAAGCTATTGTAGCAGTAGCACCAGAAGTAGTAGCAGTACTAGTAGTTGTAGTAGTAGTTGTTGTTATTGTTATTGTGGAGTAGTAGTGTCAATGTAGTAGTATTAATAGCAGTAGTAGTAGTAGTAGTAGTAGTAGTAGTAGCAGTAGCAGTAGCGTTAGTAGTAGTACTAGTAGTAGTAATAGTATTAGTAGTAGTAGTAGTACTAGTAGCGGTAGTAGTAGTACTAGTAGCGGTAGTAGTAGTACTAGTAGTAGTGTTAGAAGTAGTTGTAGTAGTAGGAGTAGTAGTCATTGGAACAGGCATTGTTGTAGTTTTATAAGTAGTGGTAGTAATAGTTATTGTTGTTGGAGTAGTGATAGTTGTAGAAGTAGTCATAGTGGTAGTAGTAACAACACAATTAGTAGTAGTTTTGGTAGTAGTGGTACTAGGATTAGTAGTAGCATTAGTAGTAATAGTAGCATAAGCCATAATAGTAGTAGTAATAGTGGTTGTACGAGTAGAAGTAGCAGTTGTAGCTGAATTAGCAGTAGTAGAAGTATTAGTAATAGTAGTAGCAATAGCAGATGTAGCAGTAGGAGCTGCAGTAGTAGTAGAAGTAGTAATAGGGGTAGCCGTAGTAGTGGTAGTACACATTGTAGTGATAATAGCAATCATAGAAGTAGTAGTAGTAGGAGTACTAGCAAGAGTAGAAGTCGTAGTAGCTGAAGTAGTACAAGTAGCGGTAGCAGTTGTGGTAGTAGCAGTAGCAGCCATTATTATTATAGTAGAGGTATTTGCAGCATTAGCAATAAGTGCTGCAGCAATTGTAGCAATAGTAGAAGTAGTAGCAGCAGTAGTAGCAGCAGCAGCACTAGTCATAGTAGTAGTGGCAGTAGGAGAAGTTGTAGTTGTTGCAGTAGTAGTACTCGTAGTAGTAGGAGATGTAGCGACAGTAGTAATAGTAGTAGTAGTAGAAGGTGTTGCTGTTACAGTTGTTGTAGTAGTAGTACTAGAAGTAGTAGTAGTTTTAGTAGTAGTAGGAGTAGTAGCAGTAGCTGTCGTAGTAGAAGAAATTGCAATTGTAGCAGTAGTAGCAGTAGTAGTAGTGGTAGTAGTAGTAGCAGCAATTGTGGAATTAGTAAAAGTAATAGTTGTAGTAGTAGCAGCAGTAATAGTAGTATGAGGAGGAGGAGGAGGAGGAGGAGTAGTAGTAGTCATAGTAGTAGTAGCGGTAGTTGTAGTAGTAGGAGTAGTAGTAGGAGTACTAGCTGTTATAGTAGTTACAGTAGCTGTAGCAGAAGTAGTAGTAGTTGTAGAAGTGGTAGTAGTTGTAGTAGTAGAAGTACTATGGTAGTAGCATGACCAATAGTGGGAGCAATATTAGTAGTTGTATTTGGAGAATTTGTAGTAATTATAGCAGGAGTAGTAATAGTCATAGTAGTAGGAAAAGTAGTTGTTGTTGTAAGAGTTGTTATAGTAGCCATAGGTGTAGTAGTAGTATTTATGGTAGAAGTATTAGTAGTAGTAATAGTAGTAGTAGTTGAAGGAGTTATACTAGTAGTAGTAGTAATTATTGTAGTTGTAGTAGGAATACTATGAGTACTAGTAGTAGTTGTAGTAGTAGCACCAATAGTAGTTGTTGTGAAAGTAGATGTAGTTGTAGTAGTACTAGTACTAGTACTAGTAGTAGTAGTAGTAATAGTACTAGCAGTTGTAGTAGTAGTTGAATTAGTAGCGTAGTACTAGTAGTAGTAGTTGTTGTTGTTGTTGTTGTAGGCGTAGCTATAGCAGTTGTACTAGTATTTGTAATAGAAGTAGTAGTAGTTGTAGTAGTAGTAGCAGTTATGGAATTAGTAAAAGTAATAGTTGTAGTAGTAGCAGCAGTAATAGTAGTAGTAGTAAGAGGAGGAGTAGTAGTAGTAGTAGTAGTAGTAGTAGTAGTAGTAGTAGTAGTAGTAGTAGTAGTAGTAGTAGTAGTAGTAGTAGTAATATTAGAACTAGTAGTAGTAGTAGCGGTAGTTGTAGTAGTAGGAGTAGTAGGAGAACTAGTTGTTATAGTAGTTATAGTAGCTGTAGTAGAAGTAGTAGTAGTAGTAGAAGTGGTAGTAGTTGTAGTAGTAGAAGTACTAAGGTAGTAGTATGACCAATAGTGGGAGCAGTATTAGTAGTTGTATTTGGAGAATTTGCAGTAATTGTAGTAGTAGTAGTAGGAAAAGTAGTAGTTGTTGTAAGAGTTGTTGTAGTAGCCATAGGTGTAGTAGTAGTATTTATGGTAGAAGTATTGAAGTAGTAATAGTAGTAGTAGTTGAAGGAGTTATAGTAGTAGTAGTAGTAATTATTGTAGTTGTAGTAGGAATACTATGAGTACTAGTAGTAGTAGTAGTAGTAGTAGTATCACCAATAGTAGTTGTTGTGAGAGTAGATGTAGTTATAGTAGTACTAGTAGTAGTAGTAGTAGTAGTAGTAGTAGTAGTACTAACAGTTGTAGTAGTAGCTGAATCAGTAGCATAATACTAGTAGTAGTAGTAGTTGTTGTTGTTGTTGTAGGCGTAGCTATAGCAGTAGTACTAGTAGTTGTATTAGAAGTAGTAGTAGTTGTAGTAGTAGTAAAAGTAGTTGTAGCAATAGCAGTAGTAGTAGTAGAAGTAGTAGTGGTAGTAGTAGTGGTAGTGGTGGTAGAAGTAGTAGTCGCGATAGGAGGAGTTGTAGTAGTAGTAGCAATAGGAGTAGTAGTAGTAGTAGTAGCAGTTATAGTAGTTGTAGTTGTAGTAGTACCAGTAGTAGTAGTACTACCAGTAGTAGCAGTTGTAGTAGTAGTTGTAGCAGTACTAGTCGTAATAGTAGCCGTAATAGTTGTAGTAGAAGTAGTAGTAGTAGTAGCAGTAGCCGGAGTAGTAGTTGTAGTAGAAGTTTTAGTAGTAGTAATAGCAGTAGTAGCAAGAGTTGGAGTAGTAGTAGTGTAGTTGTAGTGTAGTTGCAGAAGCGGTAGTTATACTAGTTGCGGCAATAGTAGTCGTTGTAGTAGTAGTAGTAGTAGTAGCAATCGCAGCAGTAGCGGTAGTAATAGTTGTTGTACTACAAGGAGTAGTAGTAGTCATAGTAGTAGTAATAGCAGTAGTAGTAGTAATAGTCTTTGTAGTACTACCTAGAGTAGTAGCAGTAACAATTATTGTAATAGTAGTAGTAGTAGTAGCCATAGTAGTACTTGTAGTATTAGTAGCTGGAATACGAGTAGTAGTAGTAGATGATTTTGCAACAGTAGTTGTAGCTATAGTATTAGGAGAATTAGTCATAGTAGTAGTAGTAGTAATTGTTGTTATTGTAGTAGTGATATTAGCAAAAGTCGGAGTGGGAATAGTAGCTGCAGTAGCATGAGTAGTAGTAATAGAAGTAATAGTAGGAGTAGTAGTAGTAGTGGTAGTCATAGTCGGAGTAGTAGAAGTAGTACTATAGTAGTTGCAGGAGCAGTAGTAATAGCAACAGCAGGAGTACTGGTAGCAGTAATAGTAGTAGTAGTATTATTAGTGGCAGGAATAGGGGCAGTAGTTGTAGAAATAATAGTAGTACTAGTAGCGGGAGAGGTAAAACAGTAGATTAGTTAGTTGGGGTGGTGGCAAGTTTAGTAGTAGTCAGTAGTCAGAGTAGCAGCAATAGTAGTAGTAGTAGTAGTAGTAGTAGTAGTAGTAGTAGTAGTAGTAGTAGTAGTAGTAGTAACGATAATAGTAGTAGTTATAGAAGTAGTAGTAGTAGCAGCAGCAATAGTAGTAGTAGTAGTAGTAGTAGTAGTAGTAGTAGTAGTAGTAGTAGTAGTAGTAGTAGTAGTAGTTGTCGTAGAGTAGTAGTAGCGGGAGTAGTAGTGGTAAAATTTGTATCAGTTGTCATAGTAGTAGTAGCAGGAGGAGGAGGAGGAGTAGTAGTAGTAGTACTAGTAGGAGGAGGAGTAGTAGGAGGAGGAGTAGTACTAGTGGTATTTATAGCAGTAGTAGTTAGAGTAGGAGTAGTAATAAGAGTAGGAGTAGTAGTAGTAGTAATAGTAGTAGTATTAGTTGTAGCAGTAGTCGCAACATTTGTTGTATTGGTCATAATATTAGTTGTAGTCGTAGTAGTAGTAGTAGCAGTAAAAGTATTAGTAGTAGCAATAGTAATAGAAATTGCAGTAGTAGGAGTAGTAGAAGTAGCAGCAGCAATAGTAGTAGTAGTATTAGTAGTAGTAATAGAAGTAGTTGTTGTAGTAGTAGTAATAATTGTAGTATTAGCAATAATAGTCGTAGGGGTAGTAGTATTAGTAGTAGTTATAGTAGTAGTTGCAGTAGTAGTAAAAGTAATAGGAGAAGTGGTAGCAGTAGTAGTAATAGTACTAGTAGTACTAGTAGTACTGGTAGTAGTAGCAATAGCAGTAGCAGTAGTAGTAGTTGTAAGAGCAGCAGCAGTAGTAGCAGCAGTTGTCACAACATCTATAGCTGTAGCAGCATTAGTAGTAGCAGCAGCAGTAGTAGCAGTAATCGTATTAGAAGTAGTTGTAACAGTAGTAGAGCCTATAGTGGTGGTAGTAGTAGTAGCAGCGGTTGGAGTATTTGTAGCAGCAGCAATAGTAGCAATAGTCTTCGTTGTCCAAGTAGGAGTATTAGTCGTTATTGTGGGAAAAGTAGTAGTATTAGTAGTGGTATTAGTTTTAGTTATAGTAGTAGTAGTTGTTGTAGTTGTAGTAGTAGTAGTTGTTGTTGTAGTTGTAGTAACAGTAGTAGTAATGCTCATAGTAGTAGTAGCAGTAGTAGCAGAAGCTGTAGTATTAATAGTAGTAGTAGTGGAAGTAACAATAGTAATATAAGTAGTAATAGACATGGTAGTTGTAGTAGAAGTAGTAGTAGTAGAAGAAGTAATCAGTGTAGAAGCAATAGCAGTATTGTTGCAGTAGTAGTAGTAGCAATAGTAGAAATCGTAGGAGAAGAAGTAGTAGTAGTAGTTGTAGTTGCAGTAGTACCAACAACAACAGTAGTAGTAGTACTTGTTGTAGTAGTAGTTGTTGCAACAGTAGTAGTTTTGGTTGCAGTCATAGTAGTAGTAGTAGTAGTAGTAGTAGTAGTAGTAGTAGTAGTAATAGTAGTAGTAGGAGTAGCAGCAATAGTAGTAGCAGTCGTAGTGGCAGTCTTAGTAGCAGTAGTAGTTACTATAGTTGTTTTTGTTGTAGTATTAGTAGTATTAGCAGCAATAGCTGCTATAGTAGTGCTAGTAGCAGCAGCTATAGCAATAGTAGTATTATTACTCATAGTAGTAGTAGTAGTAGTAGTAGTAGTAGCATTAGTTGTAGTAGTAGGCGAAGTCGTAGTAGCAGTAGCAGCAACAGTAGTAGTTGTAGTAGAAGCAGCAGTTGTAGTAGTAGCAAGAGTAGTAGTAGCAGGATAAGTAGTAGGAGTAGTTGTAGGAGGAGCAATAAAAGCAACAGCAACATCTGTAGCAGTAGTATTAGTAGTTGTAGTAGTGGCAGTAGTAGTAGGAGCAGCATTTGTAGCAGAAGTAGCAGTAGTAGTAGCAGTAGTAATAGTAGGAGTAGTAGTAGTAGCCATAGTAATGGTAGCATTAGTAGTAGCAGTAGAAATAGTGGTAGTAGAAGTAGTAGTACTAGTAGTAGTAGTAGTAGCAACAGCAGCAGCAGCAACAATAGTAGAAGCAGTAGCAGTAGTTGCTCTAGCAGCATTAGTAGTAGTAGTAGTAGTAGCAGTATCAAAAGTGACAGCATTAGTAGTACTAGTAGTAGTAGCGGCAGTCGAAGTAACAGTTGCAGCAGTAGTAGCAGTAGTTGTATTAGTAGTAGGAGTAGTGGTAAATGCAGGAGTAGCAGTAGTAGTGTTGGTGCAAGCTAGAGCTATAGTTGTAGGAGCAGCAGGAGTAGCAGTAGTAGTAGTAGTAGTAGCAGTAGTTGTTGTAGCAGTCATAATAGCAATAGTAGTGATAGTAGTTATAGTTGTTATAGTAGTAGTAGTAGCGACAACAGCTTCTATAGTACAGTAGCAGTAGTAGTAGAAGCAGAAGCGGTTGTAGTAGTAGTAGTTGTATTAGTAGTAGTATTAGCATTAGTAGTAGAAGTAGGAGAAGTCGTTGTAGTACTAGTATTAACCGTAGCAGCAATATTAGTAGTAGTAGTAGTAGCAGTAGTAGTAGTAGTAGAAGTAGAAGCAGCCACAATAATAGTAGTAGAAATTGTAGTAGTAGTAGCTGGGTCGGTAGTAGGAGTGGTTGTAGTAGGAGTAGCAGCAGTAACAGTAGTAGTAGTAGTAGTAGTAGCAGCAGTAGAAGCAGTAGCAGCAGTGGTGGCAACATTCGTTGTAGTAGTAGTAGCAGTAATAATAATGGCAGTAGCAGCAATAGTAGTTGTGTTAGTAGTAGTAGGAGTAGCAGCATCAGCAGCAGTAATAGTACTATTAGTAGTTGTAGAAGTATCAACAGTAGTAGTGGCTGTAGTAGTAGTAATAATGGCTATAGTAGCAGTAGTAATACAGTAGTAGCATGGTACTTGTAGTAGTTGCAACAGTAGCTGTACTAGTAGTACTTGTCATTGTAGTTGCAGTAGCCATGGGAGTAGTATTAGAAGTACTAGTAGTATTAGTATTAGTAGTTGTATTAGTAGTAGTAGTAGTACCAACAGTAGTAGTAGTAGTTCCAGTACTAGTAGCAGTAGTAGTTGTTGTAGTAGTAGTAGCGGTATTAGTAGTGGTAGTGTTAGTAGTAGTTGTAGCAGAAGTAGCAGTTGTTAAAGTAGCAGTAGCAGTAGTAGTAGTAGTAGTAGTACTAGTATTATTTGTAGTAGTAGTAGCAATAGTAGTAGTAGTAGTAGTAGTAGTAGTAGTAGTAGCAATAGCAAAAGTTTTAGTAGTAATAATAGTAGTAGTAGTAGCAGTACTAGTAGTACTAGTAGTAAGAGTAGTAGTAGTAGCAACACTGGTGGTAGTTTTGGTAGCAGTAGCAGTAGTAGTAGTAGTAGTATTGGTAGCAATAGTAGTAGCTATAGTAGAAGCAGTGGTAGTGGTAGCAGTGGCAGTAGTAACAGTAATAGTTGTAATAGTTGTTGTAGTAGGAGTAGTATCCATAGTAGTAGCAATTCTAGTAGTAGGAACTGTAGTAGTAGTAGGCGAAGTAGTGGAAGTACTAGTACTAGTTGTGGTAATAGTACTGGTGGTAAGATCAGTAGTAGTAGTCGTAGTCGTAGCAGCAGTAGTAGAAGCCGTAGTGTTAGTAGTAGCCGTCGTAGTAGTAGTAGTAACAGTAAGAGTAGTAGTAGTAGTTGCAGTAGCAGTAGTAGGAGTAGTAGTGGTAGCAATAGTAGTAGTAGCAATGGTAGCAATAGTAGTAGCAGTAGTAATAGTAGTAGTAGTGGCAGTAGTTGCATTAATATCACCGACAACAGCAGTTGTACTTGTAGTAGCAGCAGTAGTTATAGCAGCTGTAAACTAGAAGTAGTTGTAGAAGCTGTAGTAGTAGTAGTTGTTGTAGTAGGAGTTGTAGTAGTAGCAGTAGGAGTAGTACTATTCATAGTAGTAGTAGTAGTCGTAGTAGCCATAGTAGTAACAAAAATAGTAGTAGTAGTATAAGCGTTGGTAGTTATACCAGTAGTAAGAGTAGTAGTAGTAGTAGTAGTATTAGTAGTAGCCGTAATATTAGCAGTTGTAGTGGTAGTCATAGCAGAAGTTGTAGTAGTAGTAGTAAGAGAAGTACTAGTTGTACTAGTAGTAGCAGAAGTAGTAGTTGTAGTAGTAGTAGCACTAGAAGTCTTAGTAGCATTGGTAGCAATAGTACAAGCGGTATTAGTAATAGTAGTAGTGGAAGTAGGAGCAGTAGTTGCAGTAATAGTAGTGGTAATAGTTGTATTAGTATTGGTTGCAGTAGTGGTAGTAGCAGTAGAAGAATTAGTCGTAGTTGTTGTTGTGGTTCTAGCAGTGGTAACAGTAGTGATAGTAGTACCAGAAGTAGTAGTAGAAGTAGTAGCAGTAGTAGTAGTAGTGGCAGTAGGAGTAGTTATAGCAGTGCTAGTACTAGTTGTTTTAGTAGTAGTAGCAACAGTACTAGTAGAGATAGTTGTAGTAGTAGCATTAGTAGTAGAAGTAGCAGTTGAAGCAGTAGCAGCAGAAGTAGTTGTGGTTGCAGTAGTAGTAGAGGAAATAGTCGCTATAGTCGTAGCAGTTGTAAAAGTATCTGTGGTAGGGGAAGTAGTCGTTCTAGTGATTGTAGTCGTAACAGTTATTGTAGTAGTGCTAGTAGTAGTGGTAGCAGTAGCAATAATAATAGTAGTAGTAGTAGTAGTAGCGGCAACAGTACCAGTTGTAGCTATAGTAATAGTATTAGTAATAGTAGTAGCAGTAGTATTAGTAGTGCCAATAGTATTGCTAATAGTAGTAGTAGAAGTAGTTGTAGTAGTACTAGTAGCAGTCGTGAGAGTAGGAGACATAGTTGCAGAAGCAGTAGTAGTAGTTGAATAGAAGTAGTAGTAGTTTTAGTATTAGTAGAAGTAGCAGTGGCAGCAGAAGTCGCAGTAGTCGTAGTAGTAGCCATAATCATAGAAATAGTAGTAGTTGTTGTAGTTGCTGTAGCCATAGTCGTAGCCATAGCAGTAGCTATAGTAGCAAAAGTAGTAGTGATAGAGAAGTGGCGGTAGTACTAGTAGTAGTAGTAGAAGTAGTAGTAATAGTAGTTGTTGTTGTTGTCGTAGTAAGAGTAGTAGTAGTAGTAGTAGTAGTAGTAGTGGTAGTAGTAGTGGTAGTGGAAGTAGAAGTAGTAGTAGCAGCCATAGCAGTCATTGAAATAGTAGTAGAAGTAGTAGTAGTTGTAGTAGTAGTAGTAGTAGTTGTAGTAGTAGTAGAAGTAATAGTAGTAGTAGTCAGAGTAGTTGTAGTCATAGTAGAAGTAGTAGTAGTAATAATACTAGCAACAATAGTAGTAGTAGTAGGAGTTGCAACAGCTGCAGTAGTAGAAGTAGTAGTAAGAGTATCAATAGTAGCAGTTGTAGTAGTAGTAATCGTAGGAGTATCAATAGTAGCAGTAGAGGTAGTAGTAGCTGTAGGAGTATGGTAGTAGTGGTAGCAACAGAAGCTGCAGTAGTATTAGTAGCAGTTGTAGTTATTGTAAGAACAGTAGTAATAGTAGTAGTAGTAGTAGTAGTAGTGGTAGTAGTAGCAGTAGCAATAGCAAAAGCAGAACGAATAGTAGCAGTAGTAGTAGTAGCAGCAATAGAAGTAGTGGTAGTAGTAGGAGCGGTAGTCGTTCTAGTAGTGGCATTAGTAGTAGTTGCAATAGAAGCAGTATTATTAGTAGCAACAGTAGTAGTAATAGTAGTAGTTGTAGCAATAGCAGTTGTTGCAATAGTAGTAGTAGTAGGAATGTTTCGAGTAGTTGTAATAGTACGACAAGTAGTAGTAGTAATAGGAGTAGTAGTTGTATTTGAAATAGTCATAATAGTAGCAGAAGTAGTAATAGTAGTAGTAGTAATAGTAATAGTAGTAGGAATGTAGTGGTAGTAGTAGTAGTTGGAGTACTAAGCATAGAAGTTGTTGCAGTGTTAGTGGTAGTAGTAGTAGTTGGAGTACTAGTAGTTGTAGTAGTACTAGTAGAAGTAGAAGTAGTAGGAGTGTTAGTATTAGTTGTAGTAGTAGTAGTTGTAGTAGTCTTAGTAGTAGTTGTAGTAGCGCCAGTAGTATTAGGAGTAGTAATCATAGCAATTGTAGTAATAATAGATGTAGTAGTAATAGTAGTAACAGCAGCAGCAGTAGTCGTAGTGGTAGTAGTTGCAGTAGTAGTAGTACTTGTAGCTATAATAGTTGTAGTAGTAGTAGTTCTTGTTGTTGTTGTAGTAGTTGTGGTAGTATTAGGAGTAGTTGTAGTTGTAGTTGTAGTAAAAATTGTAGTAGTAGTCGTAGTAGTAGTTGTTGTTGTAGTTGTTGTAGTAGTAGTAGCAGTTACAGCAACAACAGAAGTAGAAGTAGTAGTACAAGTAGTAGTAGTCGTAGTAGTAGTAGTAATAGCAGTAGTAGCAGTTGTAGTAGTAGTAGTAGGAGTGTTAGGAGTAGCAGTAGTAGTACGAGTCATAGTACTAGTGATAGTAGTAATAGCAGTAATAGCAGCAACTAGTGTAGTAGGAGTATTAGGATTAGTAGTAGTACTAATAGCAGTAGCAGTTTTCGTGCTTATAGGAGTATTTGTGGCTTTAGGTGTAGGAGTAGTAGTCGTAGGAGTAGTAGTAGTAGGGTTAGTATTAGTAGCTATAGCACTTGTAGTAGGACGAGTAGTAGTAGTAGCAATTGTACTATTAGTACGAGTAGTAGTAGTAGTACTAGTAGCAATAGTAGTAATAGTAGTAGTACTAGTGGTAATATTATTTGTAGAAGTAGTAGTTGTAGTAGTAGTAGGAGCCGTAGTAGTAGTAGTAGTAGTAGAAGTAGCAGTAGTCGTAAAAGTCGTGGTAGTAGTAGCAGTAGTAGTGGTAGTTGTTGTTGTAAGAGTAATAGTGGGAGTAGTTGTTGTAGTAGTAGTAGTACTAATTGTAGTAGTAGTAGTAGTAGTAGTAGTAGTAGCTATAGTTGTAGCGGGAGTTGGTGTAGTAGTAATTGGAGTAATAGTAGCTAGAGTAGGGGCAGTTGTAGTAGTTGGAGTTGTAGTAGTTGGTAGTAGTAGGAGGAGTAGGACTCATAGTAGTTGTAGTGGTTGTTGTAGGAGGAGTAGTAGTAAGTAGTAGCAGTAGTAGGAGTAAGCGGACGAAGGGTAGTAGTGGTAGTAGTTATTGTTGTTGTTGTTGTAGGAGTAGTAGTCTTAGAAGCAGCAATAGAAGTAGTAGTAATAGCAGTATTCATAGTAGTAGTAGTAGTAGTAGTGGATGGAGGAGTAGTAGTAGCAGTTGTACTACTAATAATGTAGTAGTAGTCTTAGAAGTAGTAGTAGATATAGTAGTAGTAATACTAGCAGGGGTAGTAGTAGGAGTAGTAGTTGGAGTGTTTGGAGTATTACTATTGGTACGAGTAATAGTAGTAGAAGTGGTAGTAGTAGGAGAAGTAGTAGCAGAAGGAGCAGTCGCAATAGCTGTAGTTCAAGCTATAGTAGTTGTACTTGGAGGAGTAGTAGTTGTAGTAGTGGTAGTAGTAGTATTAGAAGTAGGAGTAGTAGTACTGTTGCTACTTCTACTACTACTCCTCCTATGCTACTGCTACTTCTATTACTACTACTTCTATTGCTACTACTAGTACTAGCACTACTACTTCTACTGCAACTTCTACTACTGCTACTACTACAACCACTCCTCCTGCTGCTGCTGCTACTAGTACAACTACTACTTCTACTATTACTACTACTGGTAGCACTACTACTTGTACAACATCTTCTACTGCTACAGCTACTACAACTTTTGCTAATACTGCTACTAGTACCACTAATACTACAACTACTGCGGCTACTACTACTGTTACTACTACTGCTCCTACTACTTTGGCTACAACTCATACTACTACCACAACAACAACTACTATTACTACTACTTTTACTACTATCGTTATCACTACTTCTTCCACTTCTGCTACTACTACTGCTACATGTACTACCATAACAACTGCTACTACTACTGCTACTACAAGTATGACTACTACTTTTGCTACAACTAGTCCTTTTACAACAAGTACAACTGCTACCAATGCTACAATTGCTTGTATTACTATTACTACTACTACCACTACCGCTACTGCTGCTGCTACAACTACTGCACTACTACTACAACTACTGCTACTAGCACTAATACTACTCCAGCAACTACTACTATTACTACTACTAACATTATTACTACTCCTACCAAGAATACTACTACTATTACTACTACTAACATTATTACTACTCCTACCAAGATTACTACTACTACTACTAGTACTACTAGTACTAGTACTCCTCCTACTGCTACTACTATTACTACTGCTACAAGTACTACTACTAGTACTACTAATAGTACTACTACTACTACTACTACTACTACTACAATAACTGCTGCTACTTTTGCTACTATTACTACTACTACTACTTCTACTGCTACTATTCCTGCCAATGCCAGTGCAACTACTCGTACTACTAATACTTTTACAACAACAACAACGACAACAACTTCTACTACTCGTACGACAACTATTAATGTCGCTACTTCTACTACTACTACTCCTCCTCCTCCTATGCTACTGCTACTTCTACTACTACTATTTCTATTGCTACTACTAGTACTAGCACTACTACTACTAAAGCAACTACTACTACTACTCCTGTTGCTACTACTACTACAACAACTACTTCCACTATTGCTCCTACTTGTAGCACAACTACTCGTACAACAACTTCTACTGCTACAGCTACTACAACTTCTGCTGCTACTACTACTACTACTACTAATACTACTACTGCTGCTGCTATTACTGCTACTGTTAATACTACTGCTGCTACTACTTTTGCTACAACTCATACTACTACCACAACAACAACAACAACTACTACTTCTACTACTACTGTTATCACTACTTTTACTTCTGCTACTACTACTGCTACTTGCACTACTATAACAACTGCTACTACTGTAGCTACTACTAATATGACTACTACTTTTGCTACTGCAACTGCTACTATTGCCACAACTAGTCCATTTACTACAAGTACAACTACTACCACTACTACTATTGCCACTGCTACTACAACTAGTACTACTAGTACTACTACTACAACTAGTACTACTAGTACTACTACTACTGCCACTACTACTACTGCACTACTACTACAACAACTACTACTAGCACAAATACAACTCCAACAACTACTACTATTACTGCTACTACTGTAGCTATAACTACTCCTAGCAGGACTACTACTACTACGTTGACTACTGCTGCTACTGCTACTGCTACTGCTAGTACTAGTTTTGTTACTACTACAACTACTGGTACAACTACTATCACTACTACTACTGCTTCTAATACAGCTAGTTTCGCTATGACTACTACAACTACTACTGCAACTACAATGTGGCTACTATTACTACAAGTACTACTAACGCTACAACAGCTACTACAACAGCTTCTAATACGTGTATAATTACTACTATTGTTATTACTGCTACAACTACTACTGTTATTGCACTTGCTGCTGTTGCTACTAATACGGCTACTACTACTACTACTATTGAGACTGCTACTACTACTACTGTAGCAGCGACAAATAATACTACTATAAGTTCTACTACTGCTACTACTTCGACTGCAACTTACGCTGCAGCTACTACTATTACAACTACTACTACAACTATGGCTGCTGCTGCTGCTACGGCTACTACTACTATTACTACTACTACTACTATTAACACTAGTACTACTATTACAAATACAACTATTACTGCTACTGCTACAACCCTTGCTACTAATATTGATACTACCACATCAACTGCTACTACTACTACTTCTACTACTTCTACTACTACTACAACTAATACGATACTACAACTGCCACTACTGCTGCTGCTCCTCCTCCTCCTCCTCCTCCTGCTGCTATTACAACGACTACTACTACTACTAGTACTATAACATCTACTACTACTACTACCACCACTTCAACAATATGTACTACTACTTCTACTTCTCGTGTTACCTCTACTACTTATGCTATTACTACCACTACCACCACTACTACTACAACTTCTATTACTATTACTACTGCAACTACTACGACTGCATCAACAACAACAACAACAACTACTACTATGATTACGGCTACTACTACTTCTAATATTGCTACGACTACAACTGCTACGACCTCTACTACTACAATTACTGCTATTACTATAACAGTAGTACTACACCACTATTACAACTACTACTATTGCTACTAGTACTACTCCTCGGACTACTACTAATGCTACTACTACTACTACAACTACTAGTACCACTACTACTACTACTACAACTACAACTACTACTCCTACTACTACACTACAAGTACTATTGCTACTACAACTACTCCTACTACTACACTACAACTACTATTGCTACTACTACTACTTCTACATCTACTAATACAATGACAACAACAACAACTACTACTCCAACAACTCCTACAACTACTACTGCTACTACTACTACTACTCCTACTGCTACTACTTACTACTACTACTACTACTACTACTACTACTCCTTCTACTACTGCTACTACTACCACTTTTACTACTACTTCTACTTCTACTACTACTACTACTACTACTACTACTTGTACTTGTACAACACTACTACTACAACTACTACTACTATTACTACTACTACTACAACTACTACTCCCACTGCTACTACTAATACCACAATTACTACTAATACTACTACTACTCCTCCTCCTCCTACAATTACTACTACTACCACTTCTACTACACCTACTACTACTACTAGAACTACCACTGCTACTACTACTACTACTAGTACCACTACTACTTCTACTACTAATCCTATTGCTACTCCTACGACAAATTCTACTACTACAACTTCTGCTACAATAACTACTACTCCTACTACTACTTTGACAACCATTGCTGCTCCTATTACTGAAACTACTGCTACCGCTACTGCTGCTACTACTACTGTTGCTATTGGCATCTTTGCTACAACTCTTATTACCACAACTACCGTTGCTACCACAGCCACTACTACTACTAGTCCTAACACTCTTCCGACTTCTACATATACTACTCTGACTACTACTGCTACTACTTCTGCTACTTCTACTATTGGCGCTGCTACAACTGTTGCTGCTACGACTACTATTACAACTATGACTACTACTACAAGCACAGCCACTACTCCAATAACTTCTATAATTATTACTACTACTACAACAACAACAACAACAACAACTACAACTACTCCTACCAATGCTACTACTACTACTCTTACTACTCCTACTACTACAACTACTACAGCCACTACTACAACTTCTACAACTATTACTGCTACTACTACTCCTCCTCCTACTAATGCAACTCCTCCTACTGCTAATACTACTACTACTACAACAACAACTACTACAACTACTCCTATTGCTACGACTATTACAACTCTGACAACTTCTAATACTGCTGCTACTACTACTACTATTACTTCTACTTCTACTACAACAACAACTACTACTCCTCCTCCTCCTACTACTACTGCTACAATAACAACAACAACTACTACTACTACTGCTACTACTACTTCAACTCCTACTCCTTCGGCTACTCCTAATACTACTTTTACTGCTACAACTACTAACACAACAACTACTACTGCCACTGCTAATTCTAGCACTACTGCTACTACTAATTCTAACACTGCTACTACTACTATTCTTAAAACTATTGCTGTTGCTACTACTACTAATACTACTACTATTGCTACTGGTATAGCTACTACTACTATTACTACAACTACTGCTGCTACTACGCTACTATTACTGCAACTACTCTGACTTCTAAAACTACTTCCACACTTACTATGACTATCGGTACTACTTTTGTTGCTTCTCATACTACTAGTCCTATTACTATTAATAATACTCCTCGTAGTAGTAGTAGTACTACTACTACTATTGCTCATAAAACTACTTCTACTCCTACACCTTCTCCTCCCACTAATACTACTACTTCTACTACTAGTACTAGAACTAGTACTGCCACTACTGCTACTAATGCTAGTAGAACTCAGAGTACTACTAATACTTCTAAACAACAACAACGATAATAACAACTTCTACTACTTGTACATCTACGACAACTGCTGCTGCTTCTACCACTACAACAACTACTACTACTTCTACTAATACAACTACTTGTGCTACTACTACAACTACTCCTGCTGCTACTACTGAAATCGACCTTCCTAACGCCGGCGATGCTCGCCGAAGTTCCGAGGTCGCGGAAGCTCTTTTCAAGAAGGAAAGTAGCAACAAGAAATAAGGAGAAGATATGGAGAAACTCTCGGATTCTTATTGCTAAATTCACACAACACTTGGATTTCTAAGATTTCTGCGATGATCATTTACAATGGAGGCGTGCCCCTTATATAGAGGGCACGGTGATGTAAGCGCTCACATCAGCTGGTGGTATGAGCTAAGCGCTTACATCAGCATAATAGTAACCTATGCTAGGGTAGGCCTATAGCCTTTACATAAGACTCCAAGGGAAGTCTTGTCCTAGGCATAGCCTTTATATCCTAAGGCGTAGCCTTTACAAAAGACTCCAAAAGAGATCTTATCCTAAGGCGTAGCCTTTATATCCTAAGGCATAGCCTTTACAGAAGACTCCAAAAGACGTCGCTGTCATAGGCTGGTAGCTCGTCCTTTGGCTAGGCTCGTCCTCTTGCTAGGCTTTGACTTCTTATTTCGTAGCTCTAGCTGCTACTGTACTGTACAACAGGATTCTACTTTCCTGTATTAGCTACTATACTTCCCACCACGCTCCGCCTGCTACGGGACAGTGGCTTTGTACAGTGGGCTGCCGTCTTCTTTGGCCAGTTACGTTTCCCACCACGCTCCGTGTGCGTCTGGGAGAGGGAAAAGAGGCTGGTCCTGGAAACGGCGTCTTGGACTAGTCGGAGGGTATTCTGGAGCTGCTGGTCTATCTGGGCCATTGTAGGGTACCAGGTGGCCCAAAAGTGATCCTGGTAGCTGAGTCGTTCGCACTCCCATAGTTTGCTGGTGTGGAGATTACACAGTTGCCGCAGTGCCGTGATTGCTGTTGCTGCTGCTGTACGGATATCCTGCTCATTTGCAGGGAACCCTGCAGTTGTAGTAGCATCTCGGCTAGGTCCTGCCACTCCTTGTGTGCTGGGGCTGCTTGGACTTCTTGAATTGCTGTGGCCACGAGCTCCAGAGTTTCGAGGTCTTCTTCTGCTGGCCATCCTGCACAGACTAGAGAAGAAAGTAATCGTGACAAGGAGTCAGCGAGCTGATTATCCTTGCCCTCGATGTGTTCGAAGTGTACCGGGATCCCTATCCCAGTAATATAGTCTGTAAAGGCGATCCAGCGTATCCTGGAAGGCTTGTGATTCGGAGACTTGTTGAAGAAGCTAATTATAGCTTGGCAGTCGGTCCGAATCGTTAGTTCCTTTCTATCCAAGTAGTAGATCTTTAGTGCTTCCAGTGAGTTCATTACCGCATAGATCTCCGCATCGATGGTGGATTTGATGGGGTTAAATTTCCCGCTTGCGTAAGCACACACATGTTCTGCGGATTTCGGATCATATTTCTGCGGCTTCCATTTGCAGATGCCCCCCCATCCTTCCATGCAGCCATCTGTTTCTAGAAGGATGTAGCTCTCTGTAGGGGGTACTTCCAAGTCCGGTAGTTGCTGGACTAATTTTTTAATCTGGCCCACTAGAGCCCAATCCTGTTGGTTCATTTTCTTTTCTCCAGTTGGGCTGGTTTTTGCATACAGTGGGCTGAGGAGCCTTCCCAAGTTGGGAATGTAATTCCTGGCATAATTGAGGACGCCTAACCAGGAACGAAGCCCCTTCTTGGTCATGAGTGATTTATTTTGTACCTCCGTGATTTTCTTGATCACGTGAGGCTGCAGCCGGATCCTTTGGTTCCCGATGATGGCACCTAGGAACTCCACTTCTGTTACCGCTACCTTCATTTTTGTAGGACTCAGGACGAGCCCATGCTCCTCACAAATATCGAGCATGATGTTCAGGTGCTTAGCATGCTCTGCTTCTGTCTGTGAGAAAACAAGAATATCGTCAATGTAGACGGCAATGAAGTTTTCTGTACCTTTGAAGCAATGGTCCATTTTTCGTTGGAATACGGCTGGGGCATTCTTCAGGCCGAACGGCATGACCAACCATTCGTATAGGCCAGAGGGGACCCAGAATGCGGTCCATTCAATAGAATCTGGGTGCATGGCCACCTGATGGAAACCACTTTTCAGGTCAAACTTAGAGTAGACCTTGCTGTGGCTTACCCTCCTTAGGATAGTATTGATCCCTGGGAGGCTGTATTGGTCTTTGTTTGTAAGGTCATTCAGACGCTTGTAGTTGAAGACCATTCTCTCTTTTCCTTTTTCCTCTTTGCCTGTAGTCGGGTCGACGATTGTTCCTGACCTTACGATGAAGGCCGTTGTCCTGTGCCGACTTCTACTTGGCCGGATGACTCCCATGGTCAGTAGGGCTTCTACGTGCCTTTTGAAGGTGTCCTGCAGTTGTGGGGTGACATGCTTCATAGGACGATCTTCTATAACAAAGTCTGGATTTTTGATATCCAGATGGCACACCACTTTGTTCTTTGCCCAGTGCTTTAACGGGTTTTCGCCAATAAACCCTGCTTCTTTCAGCCTTGTTATTACTGGTTGAAATTTTTGGAGGAAGGACTCCCTGCTGAGCCCTGTATTGTAGTATACTGATTGCTGGATATCAATATACTCTTCTTCCTCCAGCTCCAATTCTTCTACGGCGGCGGCCACCGATGCTGTGGGAGTAGTACTGATAACAGTTAAATTTTTATAGAAGGTTACGATGTTACCTTCTATCCGAACTCCTCCTTGCATGGCTTTTATAAAGTTGCATCCAATTATCATCTGGATGCCATCACCTAGCTCCATTTTGAAGCTGTAAGTGTAGGGGATCTTGAAGCTGTTATCCCCAATATGCATCCTTCCACCTTTTAGTTTTTTGTCCGCCGATTGCTTTGAGTTTATCCCGCTGAATTGTACCACGAAGCTATTTTTCTCCAGTGCTTCGGGTGGTACTGAAGCTTCATCAATACAGCAGGTTGTTGCTCCTGTGTCTAGTATGGCTCTGACTTGGAACCTGGGAATGTTAGGTATTTCAAGTTCAACATTCATGTTGTAGAGCATATTCTTTACTATTTTTGGTCCAGGCTTCGGTTGAGCCTCTCCTTCAGCTGTTGTCTTGTAGACACTTTCTTGTAGTAGGATACTGGTGCACTCCAGTTCCTTGCTTGCTTCTGCTTTCTTTTCGTTCAGCTTCTCAGAGTCTTTTTGTAGGCTTGCGCCTAGTTCCAATTCCTTGACTCTTTCTTTGTAGTAGCCCACCTCCTTCTCCAGCCGTTCAATTTTTCCTTCACACCTTTCTTGCATCAGCCTCTGGTTAGGGAATGGTTCGAGTGGAGCTGGTGTAACTGGGACCGCTGTTTTAAAGTAATAGGGTCCACATAGGTTACAGGCAGTAACCTTGCATTTGGGGCAATGAATCCTTGCCCGCTGCATTGTTTGGATCTTGCAGCACACGGATTTTTCTTCTCGCGGCTGCACGAAGTCGTTATGCTGCCAAGAATGAGAACATTTTCCTTGGAAGTAAGGCAGCGTTACCTGAGGGCGATACCCTCCTTCTCGTTCTCCAAGAACACAAACTGCTCTCTCCTGCTCAGGTGGGTCGAGGGAGCTGTGCAGACTTTGGGTTGATAAAGAGGAGTGACGGTTCTTTTTGCGTTCTGCTTCTTGCAGTTCTTGTAGATACTGCGCATTAAAAGGGATCTCCACATAGTTGGTGCTGTAAGAAGGCCTGTAAGAAGAAGAGGTTAGAGGGTAATTGTCTCCTCTGGTGAAGTACTCCTCCTCTGGAGCCTCGTTCTCATAATGTTGTTGGTAGCTTTGCTGGTCCTGATAACACCAATTGTAGTAGTCGTCCCGTGGGGTAGGCAGATAGTAAGCCATCAGCCTTCAAGCTTTTGCACTTCCTCAGCAAGTATCTGGTAAGGATCCCGAAAGACCCTTAGTTTGCCTCGTGCCTCCTGAGGCCTTCGTGTGCGCCTCTCGTGCTGTTGGAGAAGCTTGTCCAGCCGTTCAAGGCTGTCGCCTGGTTCTCTTTGCTGGGGTTGTTGCCTGAATGCCTCAAGTACGAGTCCTCGGGCTTCTTGTTTTGAAAGGGGCCTGCTGTCTAGGACTGCAGTTGTTAAAGTCTTCAGGGAAATCTCGAGCCTCGAGATCTCTTGTGTGCAAGCTTGATGCAGTTCAAAGAGTTGTTTTAAATTCTTTAAGTTAACTCTTGATGCAATACAAGTTTTGTCGTAAATAACGGACAAATTATGAGCTAGTTGGTTGGTGGAAACTTTCGTTACTAAAGCAAGGTCAAGATACTCAAGGCTAGAGGTTCGGGAACGTTCATACCCCTCCTGAATGGATTTTTCCCATGCTTCAGACATATGGGCTAAAAAGTTCACAGTTACCACAATTTCCAAAGGATAAATTCCAGTATTAGGTTAAACATGGCAATTCCTTACTAGATTAAAGCAATGCTTCAGGATCATACAGGTGTGCCCTTGGGCTTACTCACGGCCACTCGCCTTTACTGCCAAGTTAGGACCTGTCCTTTTTCCTTACACAAGCTCTTCATCCAGTCAGTAAAAACCATGCTTAATTCTAATCCGCAAATTACCACAAAGGAAAAGATAGCACTTATGAATTCTTAACACAAAATCTGAACACAGTAGTGTAAATCAGGATTTGGGTAATTACGACCCTTACCTCGCACTCTTGGCACCTTGACCTCTTGGGGGTTCTACTCCGCCATATCTTTAACTAGCTCTGATACCATGAAATCGACCTTCCTAACGCCGGCGATGCTCGCCGAAGTTCCGAGGTCGCGGAAGCTCTTTTCAAGAAGGAAAGTAGCAACAAGAAATAAGGAGAAGATATGGAGAAACTCTCGGATTCTTATTGCTAAATTCACACAACACTTGGATTTCTAAGAATTATGCGATTATCATTTACAATGGAGGCGTGCCCAAATGGAAGTATAGTAGCTAATACAGGAAAGTAGAATCCTGTTGTACAGTACAGTAGCAGCTAGAGCTACGAAATAAGAAGTCAAAGCCTAGCAAGAGGACGAGCCTAGCCAAAGGACGAGCTACCAGCCTATGACAAGCGACGTCTTTGGAGTCTTCTGTAAAGGCTATGCCTTAGGATATAAAGGCTACGCCTTAGGATAAGATCTCTTTTGGAGTCTTTTGTAAAGGCTACGCTTTAGGATATAAAGGCTATGCCTAGGACAAGACTTCCCTTGGAGTCTTATGTAAAGGCTATAGGCCTACCCTAGCATAGGTTACTATTATGCTGATGTAAGCGCTTAGCTCATACCACCAGCTGATGTGAGCGCTTACATCACCGTGCCCTCTATAAAAGGGGCACGCCTCCATTGTAAATGATAATCGCAGAAATCTTAGAAATCCAAGTGTTGTGTGAATTTAGCAATAAGAATCCGAGAGTTTCTCCATATCTTCTCCTTATTTCTTGTTGCTACTTTCCTTCTTGAAAAAGAGCTTCCGCGACCTCGGAACTTCGGCGAGCATCGCCGGCGTTAGGAAGGTCGATTTCATGGTATCAAAGCTAGCTAAAGATATGGCGGAGTAGAACCCCCAAGAGGTCAAGGTGCCAAGAGTGCGAGGTAAGGGTCGTACTTACCCAAATCCTGATTTTCACTACTATGTTAAGATGTTGTGTTAAGAATTCATAAGTGCTATCTTTTCCTTTGTGGTAATTTGCGGATTAGAATTAAGCATGGTTTTTACTGACTGGATGAAGAGCTCTGTGTAAGGAAAAAGGACAGGTCCTAACTTGGCAGTAAAGGCGAGTGGCCGTGAGTAAGCCCAAGGGCACACCTGTATGATCCTGAAGCATTGCTTTAATCTAGTAAGGAATTGCCATGTTTAACCTAATACTGGAATTTATCCTTTGGAAATTGTGGTAACTGTGAACTTTTTAGCCCATATGTCTGAAGCATGGGAAAAATCCATTCAGGAGGGGTATGAACGTTCCCGAACCTCTAGCCTTGAGTATCTTGACCTTGCTTTAGTAACAAAAGTTTCCACCAACCAACTAGCTCACAATTTGTCTGTTATTTACGACAAAACTTGTATTGCATCAAGAGTTAACTTAAAGAATTTAAAACAACTCTTTGAACTGCATCAAGCTTGCACACAAGAGATCTCGAGGCTCGAGATTTCTCTGAAGACTTTAACAACTGCAGTCCTAGACAGCAGGCCCCTTTCAAAACAAGAGGCCCGGGGACTCGTACTTGAGGCGTTCAGGCAACAACCCCAGCAAAGAGAACCAGGTGACAGCCTTGAATGGCTGGACAAGCTTCTCCAACAGCACGAGAGGCACACACGAAGGCCTCAGGAGGCACGAGGCAAACTAAGGGTCTTTCGGGATCCTTACCAAATACTAGCTGAGGAAGTGCAAAAGCTTGGAGGCGATGGCCCCAGGAACCAACACCCTGTTGGTTTACAAAGGGCTACCTATCCCAGCACCATCTCCGATGTGCGAAGATCAGATTCGGGGATACCGGAGGAGCCAAAGGCACCTTCATACGGCACAACAAACAACCAGGAGAATGGGTAGACTCCTGATGGGAAGAAACACCCCACAAGACACACTAGAGCAGCAGATCGATCCTCAGGTACAATTAAAACTATCAATGCAGGAGAGAGCTGCCATAGTTCCAGCGGAGGTTCTGTACCACTCTCGGAGGGACGACGTGCACCATCGGGTGTACACACATAGATCGGAGGAGGCAATCCTCTGTGTCGACAATGACCAGGTAGACCTCCCATTCATACAGGAGGAAAGCTACCATCAACTACGGCAATGCGGGATGCAGTACATACACCTCGGTGTGCTGCAACTTCGACTCCAGATCCTACACCTACAGGAGGTTGGTACAATGGCCCTGGTCGTCTTTCGTGACAACCGGTGGGAAGGAAACAAAGCACTACTGGCCACGATGGAGGTGGACCTAGCAAAAGGCAGTCAACTGGTATACGTTATACCAAACATCATGATGACTGTCAAGGACTTCTACAAGCACGTACAAGTCTCTATCCTAACTAAGGGATACGAGAACTGGCAAAGTGGTGAGTCCAATTTATTAATCACGAGAGGCATGGTAGGAAGGCTCTCGAATACCCCAAACGTAGGCTTTGCCTACGAAATTCAAGGAGTCGTCGACTACCTAGCAAGCCACGGAGTACACGCCCTCCCAGGACGAAGGTACTCAGCAGAGGCGCTGCAAGGACGCAGCTGGACTGTCCGGCCAACGAAGCTCTCCGCACCGACTCAACCTGAGGAGGTCATGAGCAGGAGCCTCCTTGATGGGAGCATCTCTCTGCGGTTCGGAAGCTACAAGCCGGCAGAAATGCCAAGAAGATCTGCTACCTCCCAAGAGATGAGGAGGCATTCAATGACGAAGAGGAGCTCAGAACTCCTCATATAATTGCCGTCCTACTGGAGGAAGATGAAGAGGAAAGTGACGACGAAAGTTACTTTCATCAGCTCTGTAAAGAGGGGTTCCCTGAAGGAGAAGGAGAGAGGGAATATCCAATCAGAGCCCCAAAGTGGGATATATATCCCGACGAGGACGAAGATCCTCCTGAAGGCAGAAGGGACGTGCTTTCCCAACAACCAGATGAAGTCTGGGACACACTAGGGGAGCCTAGTGGGAGGTACGACTACTATGTCAAATACACTCCCCCGGAGTCATTCTACTATGGCCCCCCCGAACCAACTGGATGGGGAGACGTAGATGACAAGAAAGAGCCTGATGAGGAGGAACCAGCCAGCATACTTTCTGAAAAGCATGAGGAAGAAGGTAACACTTGTCCCCCTCATAGTGCTAATGTTATTGCAGCAGGCATTGAAGAGGAAGTACCAGAGATGGAGTACCCTGCCCTGCGGAAACTAGCCCAAAGGCTATCTGAGAGGTTGTACACAAGTACACTAACCTCGGCAACATCTCCGGGCGGGCCGTACATGCCCCCCACAGATACTTCAATGGAACCAAGACCCCCAGGTTACCCACCAGCAGCCAACACGACTCCAGCAATATCCAGAATAACAACGGAGTCTGGGCAGCGGAACCAAGGAAGTTTCCAAAGAGGCTTCAACAATGAAAGGTGGACCCTACCATCCGCACAGCAGAACGAAGGAGCCCTCTTGATAATACCCGAACAGCTCGGGCTATTTGAGGAAACATTTGCAAGATGGGAAACCATCACGAGGAACCATGTTGCCGCGCAAGGATTCACTGACGCGCGAGACAAGATTGAATACATGGAAAACCTCCTAGGGGAAACAGCCAGGCTTGCATGGGTACAATGGCGTATGCTATATGGCGAAGAATACCAAGCCATTATTGCAGCCGGAGGAGGAAGGGATGGCACTCAAAACATCCTTTCCCAGATGAGAAGGGTCTTCTCATTGGAGGATCCAGCCCAAGGTTCAACCTTGGCTCAAGACACGGCATACCGGGACTTGGAAAGACTTTCATGTACAAACATGAAAGATATCCTTTTATACATGAATGACTACCTCAGGTTAGCTACCAAAACTGGAAGGTTGTTTATAGGAACGGAGCTATCTGAGAAGTTCTGGTTAAAAATGCCGGGAGACATTGGCCGAAGAATGAAGGCGGCCTTCGATCAGAGGTATCCTGGAGTAAACATCGGGGTAATACCCAGGATACTATTCGCCTACAAATACCTGGAGGAGGAATGCAAAGACGCCGCATTCAAAAGATCCCTCAAGGATCTTTCCTTCTGCAGCAAGATCCCGATCCCAGGCTACTACACCACAGAAAAGAAGTACGGGGTCAGAAAGGCGAAGACATACAAAGGAAAGCCGCACGACACCCACGTGCGCATTGAAAGAAGGAAGCACCTTGTGCGCAATAGACGCTGCAAGTGCTACCTCTGCGGAGACATGGGGCATTTCGCCAGAGAATGCCCTAATGACAGAAAGAACGTAAAACGGGTTGCCATCTTCGAGCAACTAGATGTTCCAGAAAATTATGACTTAATATCTGTGCAGGAAGGAGAGGACCAGAGTGATGCCATATACAGCATCTCAGAAGGGGAGGATCCTCAGAACCTCCACAACTCCCTCCGCCCACTCATACAACATGAAGTCATATATGTCCTACAGGAACTCGAGGAAGGATGCCAACCGCAAAAGGAAGGGTGCACTAGGCATACCAACGGGCAAAGCTCCATTACCACAACAACAAGTACTTCTCCCCTGGCACAAGAGGAGTACCCAGCAAAGCCCGTAGGAGCGGCGGTTCTAACCTCCGGAAGGGGCCCAGAGGAGAAACTACACTACCTCGCATTCAGCCTGGATGGCAAAACCTACCATCTTCATGATGAGGTACTACTGGCGCCCGGATCGATATATGAAAACCCCTATGTAATTATTATCAAGGGGATTTTCCAAGACAAAGGAGGACAGGTGTCCCTCATAGGACAATGGCTGTACCGCCCAAAGGAAGCACTCACAGAAGATGGGAGTCCAAGAGAATCCAGGGATACAAGGAAACTTTTCTATAGTTTCCATACTGAGGTAGTCCCTGCAGAGAGCGTCATGCACAACTGTGTGGTTCACTACATCCCTCAGGGTGAGCAAGTACCAAGGCGTACAGAGTACCCGGGATTCATCATACAAGAACTCTACGACCACACCAACGGAATTCTCAAGGACATAGCATGTGCAGACTATGACAAGGAGCAGCAATCTGAAATCAAGCTGCTTATCAAGAAAACAAGGGAGCACCTGACAGGCTCCATGCAAACAGATGGCCAAAGGCATGCAACACAGAACCCACAGCCGGACGACGGTGGGCACCGACACCAACGCAACTGCGGATACTCAACAGCCTTTTCCGTCAAAGTGACAGGCCACCTAGAAAGCGACAAACACAGGACCTGACTTGGGCGCTCAGACTACATGGACCAATCTCTGAAGCCAATATCCGCAAATGGTTCATGAACAAGAGAGCGCGCGACAAGCAGACGCCGACAATACCTACCATTGTCCCGTAGCAGGCGGAGCGTGGTGGGAAGTATAGTAGCTAATACAGGAAAGTAGAATCCTGTTGTACAGTACAGTAGCAGCTAGAGCTACGAAATAAGAAGTCAAAGCCTAGCAAGAGGACGAGCCTAGCCAAAGGACGAGCTACCAGCCTATGACAGCGACGTCTTTTGGAGTCTTCTGTAAAGGCTATGCCTTAGGATATAAAGGCTACGCCTTAGGATAAGATCTCTTTTCGAGTCTTTTGTAAAGGCTACGCCTTAGGATATAAAGGCTATGCCTAGGACAAGACTTCCCTTGGAGTCTTATGTAAAGGCTATAGGCCTACCCTAGCATAGGTTACTATTATGTTGATGTAAGCGCTTAGCTCATACCACCAGCTGATGTGAGCGCTTACATCACCGTGCCCTCTATATAAGGGGCACGCCTCCATTGTAAATGATCATCGAAAAATAATCCAAGTATCCAAGTATTGTAAGCATCGTGTGAATTTAGCAATAAGAATCCGAGAGTTTCTCCATATCTTCTCCTTATTTCTTGTTGCTACTTTCTTTCTCGAAAAGAGCTTCCGCGACCTCGAACACTTCGGCGAGCATCGCCGGCGTTAGGAAGGTCAATTTCACCACTACTAATACTTCTACTACTACTACTACTATTACCACTACTACTATTACTGCTACTACTGCTGTTGCTGTTGCTGCTGCTGCAACTACTACTACAACTACTACTATTACTACTACTACTACTATTACAACCACTCCAACTATTAGTAAATAACAACAACTACTACTAGTACTTCTACTTTGACTTCTAGGACAACTGCTATAGCTACTATTAGGAATGCTACTATTGCGGCTGCTTCAACTTCAGTTGCTATTGTTGTGGCTCCTCTTACTTCTAGTACTATTACTCCTAAAACTCCTACAACCTTGCTACCACCACTCCTACTCCAACTTCTACTGCTATTACTACTCCTTCAACTCTTATTACCCATACTCCAATTACTACATCTCCAACTATGACTCCTACACCAACTCATACTACTACCACTACTACTACATCTAAAACTACTAGTACAACCATAGTAACAACAACAGCAACTACTACTACTACTGTTGCTGCTGCTACTCCCACTCCAACTAGTACTACTCCTACAATGACTCGTAATCCAGCCCCTACTACTACTACTACTACTACTATAGTTGTTGCAACTACTGCTATAACTACTGTCACTACTACTATAACTTCTGTTGTTGCTACTAATACTACTACTAATATCGCTACCACTATTGCTACAACTACACCTCCTCCTCCTCCTCCTCCTACTGCTACTCCAAGTACACCAACCACTACTACTATTACCCCAAATCCTACTATGACTACTCCAACACCTATTCCAACTGTTACTCCTACTCCTACTACTACTACTACCACCACAACAACAACAACTGCGATTATTACTATAGAACAACTCCTACTACTACTCCTCCTTAAACTCAAAATTACTTCTAGTACTACTACTTCTACTACTACGATTACTACTCCAAGTACTACTACTCCTCCTACTACTACTCCTCCTAACACTCCCACAACTTGAGCTACTACTGCTCCTACAACTACTACTACTACTAAACTCCTATTACGACTATTGCTACTATAATAACTACTACTATGAAAACAACAACTACTACTCCTACTCCACCTACTACTACTAATACTACTTCTACTATGACCACTACCACTACTACTCCTCCTAACACTCCCACAACTTGAGCTACTACTACTAAACTCCTAGTACGACTATTGCTACTACAACAACTACTACTACGAAAACAACAACTACTACTCCTACTCCACCTACTACTATTAATCCTACTTCTACTATGACTACTACCACTCATGCTAATACTACTACTCCAAACATTCCTACAACAAATATAGCTACTACTCTTATTGCAACAACTACTAATAGAACTGTTGTTACTAATACTAGCACTACTACTACTATTACTATTGCTACTGCTACTACTAATATGACTACTACTACTACTACTACTATTACTAATAATAATAATAATAATAATAATAATAATAATAATACAACTACTCCTACTCCATCTCCTACTCCTAGTATGAAGGCTACTAATACTACCTCTACTCCAACTATTACAACTCCTACTATAACTACTGCTACTACTACTACAACTACTATAACTAGTACAACAAAAATAACTTCTACTATTGCTGCTACTACTACTACTAGTGCTATTATTGCTATAAATGCTACTATTGCTGCTACAACTATTTATCTTACTATTACTAATACTACTATGGCTACGACTTTTACTACTACTACAACTACTACTACTTCTATAGCTACTACGACAACTACTACTACCACTACTAATGCTACTACTTATGCTGCAACTACTGCTACTGCTTCTACTACAACTACTACTACTATTGCTACTACTAATAGTACTACTACTATTGCAAGTACCAGTGCGACTACAACGACTACTACTACTACTACTACTACAAATACTTCTACCACTACTCCTATGACTACAACTTTTTGGTACTACTATTACTACTGTGACTACTTTTGTTACTACAACTACTGCGACTGCTACTGCTACCACTACTGCTGCTGCTAATACCACTACTAGTATTATGCCTAATACAACCATGACTACTACTACTACAATAACTATTGCTTCTTCTACTCTTACTTCTTATGCTACTACAACTACAACTGCTAATACTACTACTTTTGCTGCTACTGCTACTACAGCCACCACTGCTACAACTGTAGCTATTATTAATACTACTGCTACAACTACAACTACCACTACTTCTACTATGACCAATAATACTACTAATGTTGCTGCGACTACTATAAGCACTACCGATGTTGCTCCAACTACTACTCCTACCACTGCTGCTGATACTGCTACTACCTCTAATAGTACTACTACTGATGCTGCTGTTGTTACTACTACTACCACTTCTACTACAATAGCTACTACTACTACTTCTCCAACTACCACTTCTTCTAATACTACCACAACTACTGCTACAACAGCTGTTACTGCTACGACTACTACAATGACTACAACAACGTCTACTACTACTGCTACGATTACCACTACTACTAATACTACTACAACTACTACTACTGCTAATGTGGATGTTACTACTACTACTTCTGCTGCTGTTGTAGATGTTGCTACTACTACTCCTCCTACTACTGTTGCTGCTCCAACTACTATTACTAGCAATACTACTACTACTACTACTGTCGCTAATGCTATTACTGTTTCTACTACTACTACTACTAATATCACTGATACTACTACTACTATTTCTACTATTACAACTATTGCTGCTAATACCGCTTCCACTACTGTTGCTGCTGCTTTCATAGCTACTACTACTGCTACTGCTAATACTTTTACTGCTATTACTATTATCGGTACTACGACTACTACAACTATATCTACTTCTTCTTCTGCTACAACGATTGCTACTATTACTGCTACAGCTAGTACTACTACTGCTTCTCCTACTTCTCCAACTTTTACTTCTCCTGGAACTACTGCTACAAATAAAACTAATGGTGCCACTGCTACTGTCACTGCTGCTACTACTACTACTAATACTACTACTACCACCACCACTACTCATACAACAATTGCTGCTACTGCTTGTGGTGGTGCTATTTCTACTACTACTTCGATTACAGCTACTGCTACTACTACTACCACGAATACTACTACTAGTACCACTACTACTACTATTACAACACCTACAAGTACGATAACAACTACTACTACTTTAATCATTACTACTACTAATCCTATTGCTACTCCTACTCATATTCCTACTACTACTACTACTACAACAACTACTACTACTACTCCTACTACAACTACTAATACAACTACGACAACAAAAACAATAACTACTACTACTACTAGCACCATTGCTAGCTGCTCCTACAACGACAACTGCTACTACTACTGTTGTTGCTGTTGCTGCTACTTTTGCCACTTCTGCTACTACAGCTATTACTACTACTACAATTACTACTACTACTACTAATATTCCAACAACTACTGCTGCTAATACTGTTACTTCTACTACTCTACTACTACCACTATTACTATGACTACTACAGCTACTACTACTCCAACTAATACTACTACTCCTACTACTAGTCCTACTACTACTACTACTACTACTACTACTACTACTACTACTACTACTACAATTACTACTGCTACGACTAATACTTCTACTTGTACTACTGCTGCTACTGCTACTACTATTGCTAGTAATGCTACTATTACTACTACTCCAACTACTAATTCTAGAACTACTACTAATGCTACTACCACTATAACCATTATTACTACTACTATTACAACTACAAATACTACTACTACTCCAAATACTACTATTATTTGTACTAGTTCTCCTTCTGCTACTATTGCTCGTACTACTACTACTACTTTTACTATTGCTACTATTTTTGCTGCTACTATTGGTGCTGCTACAAATACTATTGTTACAACAAAAACTACTCCTCCTCCTACTACTATAGCTACTAGTAATCCTGATGATACTATTACTCCTACAACTACTAGTAATCCTTCTCCTGCTCCTACTACTACTACTACTCCTACTATTACTACTAGTATTACAACTACTGCAACTACTACTATTATTTGCCCTACTTCTACTACTTCTACTACTTCTACTACTGCTATCTGCTACTGTTATTGCTACTACTACTGCTGCTGCTACTACTACTACTATGACTACTACTACTACTATTACTATGGCAACTACTACTGCTACTATTGCCACTACCACAGCTACTACTGCCAGCACTATTCCTACTCTAGCTCCTACTACTACTACTACTATTACTACTACTCCTGCTGCTACTGCTGCTATTGCTACTACTACTACTATTATTATTATTACTACTACTACTATTGCTACTACCACTTGTGTTGTTACTGTTACTACTACTACTACTACCACCACTATTACTATTACTATTACTACTACTGCTACTTCTACTGCTACTACTACTGCTGCTGCTGCTAATACTTCTACAACAACTATTGCTACTAATACTACCACAAGAATACTACTACCATTAATAATAACAATACTACTTCTACAACTACTTTTGCTACAACTATGGCAACTTTTTTTTCTAATACTACTACAGCTGCTGCCGCTACCACTACTACAACCACTACAATTGCATCAAGTACTACTACTGTTAGTAATACTACTATTGCTACTTCTACCCCTACTACTACTCTTCTTCTTGCACCTATTCCTACTACTACTCTGACTCCTACTACCTCTACTACTACTGTCACTACTTATACTGCTACTGCTACTAATACTATTGCAACTACTTTTGCGCCTATTACTATGACTTCTCCTTCTGCTACTAATACTACTACTACTGTTATCACCCCTACCATTGCTTCTACCACTACTACTACTACAACAACTGCTACTACTACTACTATTCCCAGTAATAGTATTGCTCTACTACTACTTATACTACTTCTACTATGACTATAATAACTACTACTACCTCTACAACTACTGGTACTACTGCTACTACTACTACTACTACTACAACAACAACAACAAGTTCTCCTACTACTGCTACAAGTACTACTACAATAATACTACTTATGCTAATGATACTATTATTGCTACTTCTACTACTATAACTTTTGCTACTATTATTATTGATACCACTATTACTACTACCACTACTATTATTGATACTACTGCTACTACTACAACCAGTACCAATACTGTTGCTGCTAATGATACTACTGCTGCTTCCCCTACTACTACTACTATTACAACAACAACTACTACTACCACTACTTTTACTACTACTGCAACTACTACATCTACGACTACTACTACTACTGCTACTACTACTATGGTTTCTAATACCACTACTGCTACTACTGCTGCTGCTGCTGCTACTGCTACGACTATGATAACTAGTACTACTAATACTACTACACCCACTATCATTGCTGCAACTACCACTGCTATTACTACTATGGCAACTACTGCTACTATTACTACTACTACTTTTTTAACTATTGCTACTACCACATCTACTGCAAGAACTAGCACTACTGCATTTACGACTACTAGTAGTAGTACTACTACTCTTGCTATTATTGCTACTAATACTGTTATTGCTACTGCTAAAACTACTGCTATTGCTACAACTTCTATTGCAGCTATGACAGCTACTACTACGACTAATACTGCTACTGTCACTACTACTGCTGCTGCTCCTACTGTTACTGGAGCAACAACTACTACTACTATGACAACAACAATGACCATAACTACTACTACAGCAACAATAACAACTACTACTGCTACAAATGCTATGGTTGCTGCTACTACTACTACTATTGCTACCACAGCTACTACTACGGCTACAGCTACTATTAGTACTACAACAACAATTGCTACTACTACAACCACAACTACGGCTACAGATCCTAGCATTGTTACAATTAGTACGAGTAGCACTACGGCTAATGCTACTACTACTACTATTGCTGTTGCTACTGCTGTTGCTACTATTACTACTATGACTACTTTGGTCACAGCAACTTTTACTAGTACAACTACTAATACTACTTGAACTCTTACCACTACTTCTTCTACTATAACTTCAACAACTACTACTATTACTACTAATACTTCTACTACTTCTACTACTACTTCTACTTCTACTTCTTCAATAACTACTACTACTACTCCACCTCCAACAATGACTACTCCAACTTCTGCTACTATAACGACTACTACTACTACTACTGCAACTACTACCACTACTACAACTGTCGCTTCTACAACTACTACTACTACCAAAACAACTACTACTGCTCCAACTACTATTAATACTATGATCACTACTACTATTTCTACAATAACAATAGCAACTATTACTACTCCTCCTTCTACTCCTACTACTACTAACACTACTACTACTACTACTTCTTCAATAGCAATAACTTCTACGACAACTACTTCTTCTACTACTACTACAACTACTACAACTACTACTACTATTTCTACTCCTACTCCTGAAAGAACTCCCAGAATTACTTCGCATAATAGTATTATTACGACTAACACTACTTATATTACAGGTATTACTACCACTACTACTACTATTGCTACTACTATTACTACTTCTGCTACTAATACGAGAACAACTACTACTACTACTTTTGCTACTAATACAACTGCTGCTACTACTACTTGTGCTACTATTGCTACTACTACTATGACTACTACTGTTGCTGGTACAACTACCACTACTACTGCTACTACTACTGCTACTACTAATACCTCTACAGCTACTAATATAGCTACTACTACCACACTAATACTAAAACTATTACTACAACTACTACTACAAGCACTGCTACTACTCTAACAACTACTACTATTAATACTACCACTGCTACTACTACCACTACTCCTACTATTACAACTACTATGACAACTACTCCTATTGTTACTATTACTACTAATACAACTACTTCTACTAATTTTGGTCCTACTACTTTTAATACTACTATTATGACTACAATTACTACTACTGCTGGTATAACTACTGCAACTTCTGCCAGTAATGCTACTAGCTCTATTACTACAGCAACTACTGATACAACTACTACACTACTGATACTAGTACTACTACTGCTACAACTAATATTACTATTGCTGCTACTGTTACTACTACTACATCTGCTACCACTACTATCAATAATAATACTATTCCTAGTACTACAAGTACAACCACTACTGTCACCATTGTTGCGACTACAGCTACTAAAAACTATTACTACCAACACTACTACTGTTGCTACTACTACTACCACTACTATTCCTACTAATACTACTAGTACTACTACTATTGCTACGACTACTACTACAGCTTCACTACTAATACTACTACTACTACTACTACAACAATAACTACTACTGCTACTACTATTGTTGTTGCTGCTATAGCTACTACTGCTGCTGTTGCTGCTTGTACTACTACTTCTACTACTAATACTACTACTATAACAAATACTACTACTATTAATACTAGTACAACAACTACTACCACTTCTGCTAGTACGATTACAACAACTACAACTACTACTACAACTGCTACTGTTAAAATGCTACTGCTACTACTACTTCTACAACCGCTACTACTGCTACGGCTACTACTACTTCTCCTTGTACAACTACAAGTACTATTACTAGTATTATGACTACTACTAATGCTCCTATTACTGCTACTTGTTTTGCTACTACTATTTCTACTACAATGACTACTGCTACCGCTACTACTGCTGCTACAATTGCTACTACTATGACTACTACTACTGCTATGACACCACCACTACTACTACTATAATTGTTGTAGCTACTACTACTACTACTAATACTTTTGCTAGTATTGCAACTATAACTAAGACTATAACTACCACAACTACTACTACTCCTATTATTGCTTATACTGCTACTAATAGTACTACTACTGCTAGTACAACTGCTACTTTCGCTACTACTACTACTACTAGGGCTACCGCTATAATAACTACTACTACCACTACTTCTCCTACAACAAAAACAACTAATACTACTACTACTATAATAACTACAGTGACTTCTACTACTACTTCTGCTCCTACATCAACTAGTACTACTACTACTATAATAACTACTGCTACAACTCCGGCTATTGCTACTACTACTACGACTCCAAGTACTAGTACTAGTACTACTACCACACCTACTTCTACGACTAACAATACTACTACTACTAATACTACTACTTCAATACTAATATTACTAATATTAATACTACTACTACTATTACTGTTATGATGACTACTGCTAGTGATCTT
>RXID01022533.1:0-20054 GCA_005019695.1 Trichopus zeylanicus subsp. travancoricus
AGTAGTTGTTGTAATTGTATGAGTATTAACAGAAGTTACAATAATAGTAGTAGTAGTAGCAGTAGTAGAACTAGTAGTAGTATTAGTAGAAGCAAAAGTGGTATCGGTAGTGGTAGTTGTTGTAGTAGTATATGTAACAGTAGTAGTAGAAGCCTGAGTAGTTGTAGTAGTAGTAGTAGTAATAGTAGTAGTAGTAAAAGTAGGAGTAGTGGTAGTAGTAGCAACAACAACAGCTGTAGCAGCAATGGAAGTAGTAGTAGTTGAAGTATGAGTAGCAGTGCTGGCTATAGTAATAGTAGTAGTTGTTGTTGTAGTAGTAGTAGGAGTAGTAGTAGTGCTGGTAGCCGCAGTGGTAAAAGTAGTAGTTGTAGTGGCGACAGCAGTAGTAGTAGTGGTAGCTGAGTGGTAGTAGGAAAAGTAGTAGTAGAAGTTGTAGTAGCAGAAGCAGCAGTAGCAGCAGCAGCAGCAGAAGAAGCAGTAGAGGAAAAATTAGCAGTAGAAGAAATAGTAGAAGCAGCAGTAGTAGTAAAAGTGGTTGTCATAGTAGTAGCAACTGTAGTGGCAACAGTACTTGATTAGTAGTAGTAGAAGTAGCAATAGTAGGAGCAGTAGCAGTAGTAGCAACTGTTGCTATAGTAGTAGCTTTAGCAATAGTAGTAGTAGGACTAGTAGCAATAGTAGTAGTAGGAGTCATAGAAATAATAGTGTTAGATGCAGCAGAAGTAGCAGTAGCAGCAGCAATAGCAGTAGTAGTAGTATGAGTATTAGTAGTATTAACGGTGGGAGTAGTAGTAGAGGTTGTACTAGTAATAGTAGTTGTAGCTGCAGTAGTAGTAATAGTAGTAATAGTAGCAGTAGTAGTAATAGTAGTAGTTGTTATTGTTGTTGTTGCAATAGTAATAGTTGTAGTAAGAGTAGTAGTAGTAGTAGCAGCAGTAGTAGTAGTAGTAGTCGGAGTAGTATGAGTAGTAGGAGTAATAGCAGTAGTAGTAATAGTTGGAGCAGCAAGCATAATAGTGGAAGTAGTAGGAGCGTATGGAGGATAAGTATTAGTAGTACTACGGTAATAGTAGTAGTAGTAGTAATAGTAGTAGTAGTAGTAGTAGTAGAAGTAGTAGTAGCAGGAGTAGTTGTAGTAGTAGTAGTAGAAGTAGTAGTAGTAGTAATTATCGCAGTAATACTAGTTGTAGTAGTAGTAGTAGCAATAGTACGAGAGGCAATAGCAGCAGCAGTAGTTGTAATTGTCGCAGTAGTACTAGTTGTAGCAGTAGTAGCAAAAGTACTAGTAATAGCTAAAGTAGTACTACAAGTAGTTTTAGTAGGAGTAGCAGTAGTAGTAGTAGCTTTTGTACGAGTTGGTGTAGGAGTAGGACGAATCATAGTTGTAGTTGTAGTGGTGGAAGTAGGAGTAGTACTATTAGTAGCAATAGAAGTAGTAGCAGTAGTAGTAATAGTAGTAGTCATTATAGTTGCAGTAGATGTAATAGTAGGAAGAGCAGTAGGAGCAGCAGCAGCAGTAGTAGTAGTAATAGGTGTAGTAGTCTTAGTAGTTGTAGCGGTACTAGCGGTAGTAGTAACACTAGCAGTAATAGTTGTGGTAAAAGTGGTAGTTGTAGAAGAAGATGTCGTAGTAGAAGCAGTAGTTGGAGTTGTAGTAGGAATAGCAGTTTGCATAGGATTAGTTATAGTAGTAGTAGTACTTGTAGTAGTAGTAGAAGTAGTAGCAGTGGTAGTTGTAGAAGTACTAGTAGGAGGAGTAGTAGCAGTAGTTGTGAGTTGCAAATAGTAGTAGTTTTGCAGTATTAGTAGTATTAGTAAGAGTATAGTAGTAGTAGTATAGTATTAGTAAGTAGTAGAAGTAGTTGTTGTTGTGGTAGTATAGTCATAGTATTAGTAGTCATTGTAGAAGGTAGGAAGCATAATAGTAATGCAGAGTAAAGTATAACAGTAACAGTGCAATAGTCTGAATATAGCAGAAGTAGTAATAGGAGAGTAGTAATAGGAGTTATACTGAAGTATCAGTAAAGTAGGAACCGTAGGAGTCAGGAGTTATAGTAGGAAGGCTATAGAAGTAAGTAAGAGTATAGTAGAAATAATAGTTGCAGTAGAAGTAGCAGTAGCAGTTTGAATACTAGTTGTATAGTAGTAGATAGCTGCATTATTAACAGTAGAAGAGTATAATACAGTAGTAGTAGTAGTAGAGTAGTAATATTAGCATTCAAAGCCATAACTGTATAGTAGTAAGTAGTAGCAGTAGAAGTTGTAGAAGTCGAAGTGAGCAAGAAGTAGGGGTATAGTTGTATAGTAATAGTAAAGTAATAGAAGATAGTATAGCAGTAGCCGTAGTAGCTTGTAGTAGTAGATGTATAGTTAGTAGTAGTCAGTAGTAGTACGTAGTAGTAGTAGTCTCGTCTTAGTAGTAGTAGGTAGTAGTAGTAGTATAGTCGTCCTCGTAGTAGTGTAGGAATAGAAGTATAGCATAGCCGCAGAGCCGCAGTAGTAGTAGTAGTAGGAGTCGTAGTAGCCGTTTTTTGTAGAGCAAGTCAAAAGTCATAGTTGGTAAGTGATCCTCGTGGCAGTAGTAGTAAGTAGCAACGGCAGTACGTAGGTAGGAATGGGATAGGAATGCAGTAATAGTAGTAGTAAAATAGCGCAGCAGCAGTAGTAGTAGTAGTAGTAGTTATAATAGCAGTAGTAGTAGTGGTGGTAGTAGTAGTAGCAGTAATCGGAGTAGTAGTAGTTGTAGCAGTAGTAGTAGTAGTAATACTAGTAATAGTAGTAGTAGTAGTAGTAGCAGTAGTAGGAGTAGTAGTAGTAGCAGTAGTAGCAGTAGTAGTAGTCGTAGAAGTAATAGTAGTAGTAATAGCAGTAGGTGTAGTAGTAGTAGTCGTAGAAGTTTTAGTAGTATTAGAAGTAGCAGCAATAGTAGTAGTAGTAGTAGTAGCAGCAGTAGTAGTAGTAGTAGTCGTCGTAGTAGCAGTAGTAGTAGTAGTAGTCATTGTACTAGTAATAGTATTAGTAGTAGTGGTAGTAGAAGTAGTAGTAATAGTGTTAGTAACAGTAGTAGTAGTAGTAGTAGTAGTAGTAATAGTGTTAGTAGTAGTAGCCGTAGTAGTAGTAGTAGTAATAGTAGTAGAAATAATAGTAGTAGTAGTAGTAGCAGTAGCGGCAGCAGCAGCAGCAGCAGTAGTAGTTGTAGTAGTAGTAGTAGTAGTAGTAGTAGTAATAGTAGTAGTAGTAGTAGGAGGAGGAGGAGGAGGAGGAGGAGTAGTAGTAGAAGTAATAGTAGTAGGAGTAGTAGCAGCAGTAGTAGTAGTAGTAGTGAAAGTTGTAGTATTAGTAGTGGTAGAAGCAGCAGCAGCAGCAGCAGCAGTAGCTGTATTAGTAGCAAAGTAATTGTAGTAGTAGTACTTGTAGTTGTAGTAGTATGGTAAGTGTAATTGTAGTGCTAGTAGTAGTAGTAGTAGTAGTTTTAATTGTATTAGTAGTAGTAGTAATTGTAGTTGTAGTTATAGTAGTAGTAATAGTTGTCGTAGTAGCAGTAGTACTTGTAGTAGTGGTACCTGTAGTAGTAATAGCAGTGCCAGTAGTAGTAGCAGTAGTAGTTGTTGTAGAAGTAGTAGTGGTAGTAGTTGTTGTAGTTGTAATTGTAGTAGTAGTAGTTGTAGTGCTAGAAATAGTAGTACTAGTAGTAGTTGTAGTAGTTGTAGTAGTAGTAGTAGGATTAGTAGTAGTAGTAGTAGTCGTAGCAGTAGCAGTAGTAGTCGTAGTAGTAGCACTTGTAGTAGTACTAGTAGTAGTTGTTGTTGTTGTTGTAGTAGTACTAGTAACAGTAGTAGTAGTAGTAGTAGCAGTACTTGTAGTAGTAGTTGTTGTTGTAGTAGTACTATTAGTAGTAGTAGTAGTTATGCTATTATTATTATTATTCGTAGTAGTAGTAGTAGTAATAGTATTAGTAGTAGTAGAAGTAGTAGTAGCCGTTTAGTATTAGTTGTAGTAGTCATGCTTGTTTTAGTAGTAGCAACTGAAGTACCAATTGTAGCAGTCACAATCACAGTAATAGTCGTAGCAGTATCAGTAATAGTGGTAGTTATAGTTCGAGTATTAGGAATAGTAGTTGCTAATGTTGTAGTAGCAGTTGTAGCATAAGTAGTTGTAGTTGTTGCAGTTGCGGTAGTACTAGATGTAGTGGTCGCAGTCGTAGTGATAGTAGTTGTAGTAGTAGTAGTGGAAGTTGTTATTTGAGTATTAGGAATTGTAAGTATGGTAGTAGTAGCAGTTCTAACAGTAGTAGTAGCAGTAGTAGTAATAGCAGTAGTAGTAGTAGTAGCAGAAGTATTGGTAGTAATAGTAGTAGCAGTAGCAGTAGTAGTAGTAGGAGTAGTAGTGGTAATAACAGAAGAAAAAATAGTAGTAGCAGTAGTAGTAGTAGTAGTAGTAGTAGTAGTAGTAGTAGTAGTAGTAGTAGTAGTAGTAGTAGTATAAGTAATAGTAGTAGGAGTAGTAGCTGCAGTAGTAGTAGTTGTAGTAGTAAAAGTTGTAGTATTCGTAATGGTAGAAGCAGCAGCTGCAGCAGTAGTAGCAGGAGTAGTAGTTGTTGTTGTTGTTGTTGTAGTTGTAGTAGCAGTAGTAGCAGAAGTAGTAGTAGTAAAAGTTGTGGTATTAGTAGTAGTATTAGTAGTAAAGTACTAATAGTAGTAGTTGTTGTTGTCACAGTTGTAGAAGTAGTAGTCGTAACAGTAGGTGTAGTTGTAATAGTAGTAGTAGTAGTGGTAGTTGTAGTTATAGTACTAGTAATAGTTGTTGTTGTAGTAGTAGTAATAGTAATAGTAGTAGTAGCAGCAGTAGAAGTAGTAGTAGTAGCAGCATTGGTAGCAGAAGTAGTATGAGTAATGGTACCAATAGTTGCTATTGAATTAGTAGTAGTAGTAGTAGCAGCAGTAGCAGTAGTAGCAAAAGTAGTAGCAATGAAAGTAGTAGAAGAAGTAGTAGTAGCGGGGAGAGGTTGTAATAGTAGTTATAGCAGTATTACTAGTAGTAGTAGTAGTAGTTGCATTAGTCGTACTAGAAGTACTAGTTGTTGTTCTAGCAGTAGGAGTAGTAGCGATAGCAGTAGTAGTTATAGTAGTAGTAGTAGTAGTAGTAGTAGCAGTAGTAACAGTAGTGGTAGTAGTTTTAGTAGTAGTCGTAGAAGTAGGAGTCATAGTAGTAGCGGTGGTTATAGTAGTAGTAGTAACAGAAGTAGTTGTACTTGTACTAGTGGTGGTAGGGTTTGTAGTAGTAGTCGCAGTAGTAGTTATAGCCATAGTAGGCATTGCAGTAGTAGCAGTAGTAGCAGCAGTAGTAGTAGAATTTGTAGTACTAGGAGATGTAGTAGTAGCTGTAGTAGTAGTGGTAGTAGCTGTCATAGTTGTGTTAGACATTAGAGTAGTAGTGGTTGTAGTACAAGTAGTAGTAGTGGTTGTAGTAGTAGTAGTAGCAGTTGTAGTCCAAGTAGTAGTAGTTGTAGTTGCAGAATTAGTAGTAGCAGCACTAGAAATAGATGTAGTAGTAGTAGTAGTAGTAATGGTAGAAGTAGTAGATGTAGTAGTAGTAGTAGTAGAATTAGTATTAGTAGCAGTAGTAGCAGAAGTAGTAGGAGAAGTAATAGTAGTAGTAGTAGCAGTAGTAGCAGAAGTAGTAGTAGAAGTAGTAGCAGAAGTAGTAGTAGTAGTTTTTGTTGTTATTGTAATTGTAGCGGTCTTAGTAGCTGTAGTAGCAATAGACGAATTTGCAGTTGCAGTTGTAGTAGAAACTGTAGTTGTAGTAGTAGTCATAGTAGTAGTGCTACTAGTAGCAGTAGTTGTAGTAGGAGCAGCAGTAGTAGCAGTTGAAGCAGTAGTAGTTGCAGTAGTAGTAGCAGTAGTAGCAGCATTAGTAGTTGTAGCAGTAGTAGCGATAATAGTAGTAGTAGAAGTTATAGTAGTAGTGGTGGTAGTGGTAGTAGTAGTTGCTGTTATGGTAATCGTAGTTTTCGTAGCAGTTGTTTTAGTAGTAGTAGCTATAGTAGTAGTAGTTGTAGAGGTAGCAGGAGTAGTAGTACAAGCGTGGTAGTCATAGTAGTAGTAGTAGTAGTAGCAGTAGTAGTAGATTAACCATTAGTCATTGTAGCAGCAGCATTAGTTGCATTAATAGTAGTATTAGTAGTAGAAATACTAGTGCCAGAAGTAGTAGTCATAGGATAAGTAGTAGTTGTAACAGTAGCTATAGTAGTAGTAGAAGTAGCTGCACTAGTAGTGATAATAGTAGTAGTGCTAGGAGTACTAGTTGTAGTAGCTGTAGTGGTAGTAGTAGCAGCAGTCATGACAATAGTATTAGTAGTAGTAGTTGAAGTAGGATTAGTTGTAGTAGCTGAGGTAGTAGCAGTAGTACCAGTGGGAGTCGTAGTAGCGGTAGTAGCTATCGTGGTAGTAGTAGCAGTAGTGGCAATAGTATTAGTAGTGGTAGTTGAAGTAGGATTAGTAGTAGTAGCTGAGGTTATAGCAATAGTACTAGTTGGAGTAGTAGTAGCGGTAGTAGTTGTAGTAGTAGTAGCAGGAATAGTTGTTGTCGTAGTAAGAGTTGTAGTTGTTGTTGTAGTATTTGTAGAGGTTGTAGTAGTAACAGTAGTAGTAGCAGAAGTAGTAGTAGTCGGAGAAGAAGAAGTAGTATCAGTAGCAGTAGTAGTACTAGAAGTAGTAGTAGTGATAGTAGTAGTAGCAGTAGTAGAAAAAGGAGAAGTTGTATTTGAAGCACTCATAGTAGTATTTGTAGGTCTAGCATTAGCACTAGACGTAGTACTAGTTATAATAGTAGTCACAGTAGAAGTCACAGCTATAGTAGTTGTCCTTGCAAAAATAGTAGTGGTAGCAATAGAAATTATAGTAGTAGTAGTAGTAGTAGTTGTTGTTGTTGTAGTAGTAGTAGTATCAGTATTTGTAATAGTTGTAGCAGTAGTAGTTGCAATAGTAGGAAAAGTAGTGGTAGTAGTAGTATTAGTAGTAGTAGTTGTTGTAGAAGTGGTAGTGGTCGTAGTATTAGTAGCAATAGTAGTACTAACAGCAATAGTATCGGTATAGTAGTTGTTATAGTAGTAGTAATAGTAGTAGTAGTAGTTATAGTACTAGGTGTTGTTGTTGTAGTAGTAGTAGCAAAAACAACTGTGGTAGCTTTAGAAGTAGTAGCAGCAGTAGTAGCAGAAGCAGTACGAGTAATGGTACCAATAGTTGCTGTTGAATTATTAGTAGTAGTAGCAGTAGCAGCAATGGCTATAGTAGCAAAAGTAGTAGCAATGAAAGTAGTAGAAGTAGTAGTAGGGAGAAGTAGTAATAGTAGTTATAGCAGTATTAGTAGTATTAGTAGTAGTAGCTGCATTAGTAGCACTAGCAGCAGTGCTAGTTGTTGTTGTAGCAGTAGCAGTAGTAGCGATCGTAGTAGTAGTGATAGTAATAGTAGTAGTCGTAGCAGCAGCAGCAGCGGTAGTAGTAGTAGTAGTAGCAAAAGTAGTTGTACTTGTAGTAGTGGTGATAGGGTTTGTATTAGTAGTCGCAGTAGCAGTTATAGCCGCAGTAGGCATTGCAGTAACAGTAGTAGCAGTAGTAGTAGTAGAATTAGTAGTAGTAGGAGATGTAGTAATAGCAGCTGTAGTAGTAGTGGTAGTAGCTATAGTAGTTGTATTAGACGATAGAGTAGTAGTAGTAGTAGTACTAGTAGTAGTGGTGGTTGTAGTCCTAGTAGCAGTAGTTGTAGTTGCATAATTAGTAGTAGTAGCACTAGAAAAAGATGTAGTAGTAGTAGTAGTAGTAGTCGTACAAGTGGTAGTAATTGTAGTAGTAGCAATAGTAGAAGTAGTAGATGTAGTAGTAGCAGTAGTAGTAGATGTTGTAGTAGTAGCAGTCGAATTAGTAATAGTAGCAGTAGAAGTAGTAGTAGAAGTAGTAGCAGTAGTTGCAGAAGTAGTAGGAGAAGTAATAGTAGTAGTAGTAGCAAAAGTAGTAGTAGTAGCAGAAGTAGTAGTAGTGGTAGTTGTTGTTATTGTAATTGTAGCGGTCTTAGTAGCCATAGTAGCAGTAGACAAATTTGCAGTTGTATTTGTAGTAGAAGCTGTAGTTGTAGTAGTACTAGTAGTTGTAGTAGCAGTAGACAAATTTGCAGTTGTAGTAGTAGTCATAGTAGTAGTACTAGTAGTAGCTGTAGTTGTAGTAGCAGTAGCTGTAGGAGCAGTAGCAGTAGTAGCGGTAGAAGTAGTAGTAGTTGTTGTAGTAGTAGCAATAGTAGCAACAATAGTAGCAGTAGCAGTGGTAGTGATAGTAGAAGTAGTAGAAGTAGTAGTAGTACTAGCAGCGAAAGTAGTAGTAGTTGCTTTAGTAGTAATAGTAGCAACATGTATAGTAGTTATTGTAGCAGTAGTGGTAGTAGTAGTAGCAGAAGTAATAAGAGTTGTAGTTGCAGTAGTAATAGCAGCAACAATAGTAGCAATAGTTGTAGTTGCACTAGTAGTAGCTAAAATAGTAGTAGTAGTAGTAGTAGTAGTAGTTGTAGCAGCAGCAGTAGTAGCGGCTGTAGCAGTAGTAGCAGCAGTAGTTTTAGTAGGAGTAGCAGTAGTACTAGCAGCAGTCGTAGTTGGATTAGTAATTGTAGTAGGAGATGTAGTAGTAGTAGCAGAAGGAGTAGCAGCTGTAGCAGTAGTAGCGGCAGTAGTTTTAGTAGGTGTAGCAGTAGTAGTAGTTGGATTAGTAATTGTAGTAGGAGATGTAGAAGTAGTAGAAGGAGTAGCAGTCACAGTGGTAATATTAGTTGTAGCAGCCATCGTAGTTATAGTAGTTGCAGCAATAGTAGTTGTAGTAGTGGTAGTAATAGTAGTTATTGTTGTTGTTGTGGTAATCGTAGTTTTCGTAGTAGTTGTTTTAGTAGTAGCAACTATAGTAGTAGTAGTTGTAGAGCTAGCAGGAGTAGTAGTACAAGCGTAGTAGTCGTAGTAGTAGTAGTAGTAGCAGTAGTAGTAGATTAACTGTTAGTCATTGTAGCAGCAGCATTAGTAGCAGTAATAGTAGTATTAGTAATAGCAATACTAGTGCCAGAAGTAGTAGTCATAGGATAAGTAGTAGTTGTAGCAATAGCAATAGTAGTAGTAGAAGTTGTGGTAGCTGCAGTAGTAGTAATAGTAGTAGTACTAGTAGTACTAGTAGTAGTAGCTATATAGGTAGTAGTAGCCGCAATAGCAGTAGTAGCAGAAGCAGTAGTAGTTGTAGTAATTAAAGTCGTAGCAGCTACAGTGGTAGTAGTAGCAGCAGTCCAGACAATAGTCTTAATAGTAGTAGTTGAAGTAGGATTAGTAGTAGTAGCTGAGGTGGTAGCAGTAGTACTAGTAGGAGTAGTAGTAGTGGTGTAGCTATCGTAGTAGTAGTAGCAGTAGTGGCAATAGTATCAGCAGTAGTAGTTGAAGTAGGATTAGTAGTAGTTGTTGAGGTAGTAGTAGTAGTACTAGTGGGAGTAGTAGCAGCGGTAGTAATTGTAGTACTAGTAGCTGGAGTAGTTGTAGTTGTAGTAGGAGTTGTAGTAGTTATTGTAGTATTTATAGAGGTTGTACTAGTAGCAGTAGTAGTTGCAGAAGTAGTAGTAGTCGGAGAAGAAGTAGTAGTATCAGTAGCAGTAGTAGTAGTACTAGAAGAAATAGTAGTGGTAGCACTAGTAGCAGTAGAAGTAAAAGGAGAAGTTGTATTTGAAGCACTTATAGTAGTATTTGTAGGTCTAGCATTAGCGCTAGAAGTAATACTAGTTACAGTAGTAGTCACAGTAGAAGTCGCAACTACAATAGTTGTCGTAGCAAAAATAGCAGTAGTAGCAATAGAAATTATAGTAGTAGTCGTACTACTTGTAGCAGTAGTAGTAGTAGTTGTTGTTGTTGTTGTTGTAGTACAGTAGTAGTAGTAATAGTAGTAGTACTAGTAGTACTAGTAGTAGTAGCTATAGTGGTAGTAGTAGTCGCAATAGCAGTAGTAGCAGTAGCAGTAGTAGTTGTAGTAATTAAAGTCGTAGCAGCTACAGTGGTAGTAGTAGCAGAAGTCGTGACAATAGTCTTAGTAGTAGTCGTTGAAGTAGGATTAGTAGTAGTAGCTGAGGTGGTAGCAGTAGTACTAGTGGGAGTAGTAGTAGCGGTAGTAGCTATCGAAGTAGTAGTAGCAGTGGTGGCCATAGTATCAACAGTAGTAGTTGAAGTAGGATTAGTAGTAGTTGTTGAGGTAGTAGTAGTAGTACTAGTGGGAGTAGTAGCAGCGGTATTAATTGTAGTACTAGTAGCTAGAGTAGCAGTAGTTGTAGTAGGAGTTGTAGTAGTTATTGTAGTATTTATAGAGGTTGTACTAGTAGCAGTAGTAGTTGCAAAAGTAGTAGTAGTCTAGGAAGAAGTAGTAGTATTAGTAGTTGTAGTAGTAGTACTAGAAGCAATAGTAGTGGTAGCACTAGTAGCAGTAGATGTAAAACGAGAAGTTGTATTTGAAGCACTCATAGTAGTATTTGTAGGTCTAGCATTAACGCTAGAAGTAATACTAGTTATAGTAGTAGCCACAGTAGAAGTCGCAGCTGCAATAGTTGTCGTAGCAACAATAGCAGTAGTAGCAATAGAAATTATAGTAGTAGTTGTAGTACTTGTAGCAGTAGTAGTAGTAGTTGTTGTTGTTGTTGTTGTAGTAGTAGTAGTAGTAGTAATAGTAGTAGTAGTAGTTGTAGTACTTGTAGCAGTAGTAGTAGTAGTTGTTGTTGTTGTTGTTGTAGTAGTAGTAGTAGTAGTAATAGTAGTAGTAGTAGTAGTTGCAATAGTAGCAAAAGTAGTGGTAGTAGTAGTATTAGTTGCAATAGTAGCAAAAATAGTGGTAGTAGTAGTATTAGTAGTAGTAGTAGTAGTAGAAGTGGTACTGGTCATAGTATTTGTCGCAATAGTAGTACTAACAGCAATAGTATTGACAGTAGTAGTCGTTATAGTAGTAGTAGTAGTAGTAGTTATAGTAATAGTAGTAGGTATTGTTGTTGTTGTAGTAGTAGTAGAAACAGCTGTTGTAGCTTTAGAAGTAGTAGCAGCAGTAGCAGTAGAAGTAGTAGTAGTCGCTATGTACTAAAGGCAACAAAAGGAGCAACAGTAGTAGTAGAAGAAGTTCTAGTAGCATTAGTATTAGGAGTATCAGAAGTAGCTACTATGGTTGTAGTAGTAGTAGTTATTATTGTAGAAGTTGTAGCAGCAGAAGTAGAAGTATGAGTAATAGTAGGATTAGGAGTTGGAGGAGTAGTAGTAGTAGTAGCAGTGGTAGTTGCAGTAGTAGTACTTGGAGGAGTAGTAGAATTGGTAGTAGTAGTAGTTGTAGGAGCTATAGTAGTAGAAGTAGTAGTATTAGTAGTATTTGTAGTTTAGTAGTTGTAGTAAGAGTACTAGTAGTTGTAGCAATAGTAATAGTAGTAGGAGTTGTAGTAGTAGTAGCAAAAGGAGTTGTTGTACTAGTAGTAGTTATGGTAGTTGTTGTAATAGTATTAGTATTAGTAATAGTAGTAGTTGTTCGACTAGTTACAGTTCAAGTAGTAGTTGTTGTAGTAGTAGTGTAGTATTAGTCGCAGCAGTGGCAATAGCACAGTTAGTAGTATTAATAGTAGTAGTAGTAGTAGTAAAAGTAGTGGTACAAGCAGCAGCAGCAGCAGCAGTAGTAGGAGGAGGAGGAGGAGGAGTAGTAGTGGAAATAGGAGTTGTTGTAGTAGTAGTTGTTGTTGTTGTATTAGTAGTAGTAGTAGTAGTGGTAGTTGTAGGAGTAGTAGCAACAGTAGTAGTGGTAGTTGTTGTTGTTGTTGTTGTTGTTGTTGTTGTAATAGTAGTAGTAGTAGTAGTAGTAGTAGTAGTAGTAGTAGTAGTAGTAGTAGTAGTAGTAGTGGCAGATATAGTTCTAGTAGTAGTAGTAGTAGTAGTAGTAGTAGTAGTGGCAGATGTAGTTCTAGTAGTAGTAGTAGTAGTAGTAGTAGTTGCAATAATAGCAGTAATACGAGTAGTTGTAGCAGCAATAGTAGTAGTAGTAGTAGTTGTATAGTAGTAGTATAGTGATAGTAGCAGTTGTAGATGCGGTAGAGGTTGTAGATATAGCAATAGTAGTTGTTGTAGTAGTAGCAGTAGAAGTAGAAGTAGCGTATTCAAAGTAGTAGTTGTTGCAAGAGTATTAGTAGTAGTAGTAGTTGTTGTTGTCATAGTAGTTGCAGTAGTGGTAGTGGTGGTAGTAGTAGTAGTGGTCGTAGTAGTAGTACTACATGTAGTAGTACTAGTACTACATGTAGTAGTACTAGTAGTACAAGTATTAATCATAAGAGAGAGAGGAGCAGGAGGAGCAGCACTATTAATAGCGACAGTAGCAGTAGCATCAGTAGTAGTAGTAGTTGAAGTAGAAGTAGAAGTATCAGTAGTATTAGTATGGGTAGCAGCAGTAGCAGTAATAATAGTATTTTTTGTTGTAGTAGTAGTAGTAGTAGTAGTAGTAGTAGTAGTAGTAGTACTACTACTACTACTACTGGTAGTAGTAGCAGCAGCAGAAGTAGCAGTAGAAGTAGTAGCAGTAGTTATAGTCGTAGTAGTAGTTATAGCAGTTGTATTAGTATCAAAAGTAGCAGTAGCAGCAGCAATAATAGTAGTAGTCCCAATAGTGTAGTAGTAGTGGTAGCTGTCTTAGTAGTAGTTGTAGTAGTAGTAGTAGTAGTAGCAGTAATAGCGGTAGTAGTAGCAATAGTTGCAAAAGTAGTGGTTGGAGTGGTAATTGTAGCAATAGTAGTAGCTGTATGAGTAGTACTACTAGTTGTAGTAGAAGTATCACCCAAAGTGTTTGTATTTGTTACAGTATAAGTAGTAGTACTAGTAGGTGTAGTACTAGTAGTAAGTGTAGCAGCTATTTTAGTAGCCGTAGTAGTCATAGCAGAAGTAGCGGTAGTAGAAGTGGTAGTAGTAGTAATAGTAGCAGTAGTCGTAGTGATAGTAGTAGTGGTAATTAGACCAGTAGTAGCAGTAGCAGCCATTGTAGCCATAATAGTAGCATTAGTCATGGTAGGTGTAGTTAAAGTAGTTGTAGTTGTTGTAGTAGTAGTATTAGTAGTAGTAATAGTAGTAGTTGTTGGAGTAGTTGTAGTGCCAGTAGTAGTAGTAGCATTAGTAGCAGTGGTAGCAGTAGTACTAGTAGTAAAAGGACTAGTTGTAGTATTAGCAGTTGCTATAGCAGTAGCAGCAGTTGTAGTCGTAGGACTAGTAATATTTGTCGTAGTAGTAGTAGTAGTCGTAGCAGTTATTATAGTAGTAGAAGTAGCAGCAGTATTTGTAGTATTAGTAGTAGCGATAGTAGTAGTAAAAATAGAAATGCCAGTAATAATAGTAGTAGTAGAAATAGTTATCGTAGTATTAGTAGTAGCAGTAGTCATCATTGTAGTAGTAGTAGTAGTAGTGGTAATAGGAGAAGTAGTAGTGGTGGTGGTGATAATAGCGGTTGTAGCAGTAGTAGTGGTCATAGTTGCAACAGCAAAAGAGTAGTAGTAGGAATCATAGTAGTAGTGGTAGTAGGCGTAGGAGTAGTAGTAGTTGTTGTTGTTGTAGTCGTAGTCGTAGTAGTTGTAGTAGTAACAGTAGTAGTAGTAGTAGTGGTAGTAGTAGTATTAATAGCAGAAGTAGTAGCAGTAATATGAGAAGTAGCAGAAGTAGTAGTTTTAGTGGTAGTAGATGTTGTAGTAGCTGTAGTAGTAGTAGTTGCTGCATTAGTAGTAGTTGTAGTCATAGTGGTATTAGTAGTAATAGCATTAGTAATAGTAGATGTGAGAGTACCAATAGTAGTAGTGGTAGTAGTAGCAAAAGGAGTAGGAAGGAGGAGCTTCAACAGCAGTAGCAGCAGCAGTAGTAATAGTAGTAGTTGTTGTTATTGTAGTAGTAGAAACAGTAGGATTAGTCACAAATGTAGTAGTAGTAGCAGTAGTAGTGGTAGTAATATAAGGGGTAGTAGTAGTAGCATTTGTAGTATTAGAAGAAGTTATAGTAGTAGTAGTCACTATTGTTGAGGTTGTAGTAGTGCCAGTAATTATCGTTGTTGTTGTTGTAGTAGTAGTAGTAGTAGCAGTAGGAGTTGTTGTCGTACTAGTAGTCATACTAGCTGTAGTATTAGTAGTAGTAGTTGTTGTTGTAGTAGTAGTTGGAGTAGGGGTAGTAGTAGCAGTAGGAGTGCTAGAAGTAGTAGGAGTTGTAGTAGGAGTAGTAGTAGCAGTAGCAGTAGTTGAAGTAACGAGAACAGTAGTAGTAGTAGTAGCAACAACAGTAGTTGTAGTAGCAATGGTAGTAGTATAAATTGTAGTGGTTGTAGTTGTTGTTGTAATAGGACTACTACTAGTAGTAGGAGGAGTAGTATTTGTAGTAGTATTTGTAGTAATAGTTGTAGCAGTAGTAGTAGCTGTAGTAGTAGTAATAGTTGTTGCCGTAGTAGCAAGTATATCGACAGTAGTTCTAATATTACTAGCAGTAGGAGAGGGTAGTAGTAGTAGCAACAGTAGTAGTAGTAGTTGGAGAGAGTAGAAGCAGTAGCAGTGGTAGGAGTAGGACTAGGAATAGTAGTAGTAGTTGTGGTAGTAGTAGTAGTAGTTGTAGCAATAGCAGCAGTAGTAGCAGTAGCTGCAGTACTAGCAATAGCTGTAGTTGCAGTTGTACTTTTGGTAGTGTAGTAGTAGTTGTTGTTGTAGTAGCAGTAGTAGTTGTTGTTGTAGTAGCTGTAGTAGTTGTCTCTGTAGTAGTAATAGTAGCAGTAGCAGACTGGTAGCATTTGTACGACTTGTAGTAGTTGTTGTAAAAGTAGTAGGAATAGTAGTAGCAGTTGTAGTAGTCGTAAGAGTAGTAGTAGTAGTAATAGTTGTAGTAGTAGGAGGAGGAGGAGGAGTGTAGTAGTTGCAGATGTAGTTGGAGTAGTAGTTGTAGAAGTCGTTGGAGTGTTAGGAGTGGTCGGAGGAGTAGGAGTAGTGGCAATAGTAGCAATTGTACCAGCAGTTGTTGTGGTAATAGGAGTTGTAGTAGTACTACTAGTAGCAACATTAGTAGTAGTAGTAGTAGCACTAGCAGTAGTTTCAGTAATAGTTGTAGCAATGGTAGTAGTTGTAGTAGTAGTAGTTGTAGCAGCAGCAGTAGTAGTAGTAGCAGTGGTAGTTGTAGTAGTAGTAGTAGGGGGATGAGTAGTAGAATTTGTTGTAGTAGTAGTTGTAGAAGTACTATTAGTCGCATTGGTTGTATTAGTTGCAGTATAAGTATAGTACTAGTAGCTGTAGTACTAGTAATAATAGTAGTGGCTATTGTAGTTGCAGTAGTAGTTGTAGTAGTCATAGCAGAAGTAGTAGTCACAGCAGAAGTAGTAGTAGTAGAAATAGTAGTAGGACTACTAGCAGCAGCAGTGGTAGACGTAGTAGTAGTAGTAGTCTTGGTAGGGGTAGTTATAGTAGTAGTAGTAGCAGTAGCACTAATAGTAGTATTAGTAGTTGTAATTGAAGTAGTTGTTGGAGTAGTAGTAGTGCTAGTAATAGTAGTTGTAGTAGTAGTATAGTAATAGTTGTAACAGTAGTAGTAGTAGAGGTAGTAGTAGTAGTTGTTGTAGTAGTGGTACTAGTAGTTGTAGTAGTAGTTGTAGTAGTAGTAGCAGTGGTAGTAGTTGTACTCGTAGTAAGTGGACTGGTGTTGCAATAGTAGTAGCAGTAGCAAAAGTGGCAGTAGTAGTCGTAATAGTAGTAGTAGTAGTTGTTGTTGTTGTTGTTGTAGTAGAAGTACCAGCAGTAGTAGCAAAAGTAGAAGTAGCTGTAATAATAGTAGTAGAAGAAGTAGTAGTAGTAGTTGTAATAGTAGTAAGAGTAGCAGAAGTAGTAGTTATAGTTGTAGTCATTGTAATAGCAGCAATAGTAGTAGTTATAGTAGCAGTATTAGTTGTAGTAGCAGTCAGAGAAGTAGTAACAGCAATAGGAGAAGTTGTAGTAGTTGTAGTTTTAGTAGTAGTAGCGGTAGTAGTAGTAGCAGCAGCAGTAGTAGTAGCAGTAGTAGTAATAGTAGTCGTAGTAGTGGTAGTAGTACTAGTAGTAGTTATAGTAAATGTGGTAGTACTAGTATTAGTGGTGGTAGTAGTAGCTGGAGGAGGAGGAGGAGGATGAGGAGCAGCAACTGTAGTAGTAGCAGTAGTAATAGTAGTAGCAGCTGTAGCAGAAATAGTAGTATTAGTAGTAGATGTAGTAGTAGTGGTATTAGTAGTAGTAGTAATAGTGGGAGTACTAGTTGTAGCTATAGGAGTAGTAGTAGTAGTAGTAGTAATAGTAGCAGTTGGAGTATTAGTAGTAGTAGTAGTAGTAGTAGTCAATGTAGTAGGTGTTGTAGCTGTGCCAGTATGTGTAGTTGTTGTAGAAGTAGTAGGAGTAGTAGTAGTTGCAGTAGGAGTTGTGGTCCTGCTAGTTATTGTAGTAGTAGTAGTATCAGTAGTACTGAAAGTAGTAGTGGTAATAGTAGCAGTAGTTCCAGTGGTTGTTCTAATAGTAGTATTAGTAGTAGTAGTACTAGCAATAGTAACAATAATAGAAGTAGAAGAAGTTGTAGTAATAGCAACAGTAGCAGTTGCAGTAGTAGTGTAGTAGTAGTATAGTAGTATTACTAGTAGCAATAGCAGTAGTTGTTGAGGTAGTGGTGGTAGTAGTAGTAGTAGAAGTCGTAGAAGAAGTTGTAGTAGTGGCAGGAGTAGTAGTAGAAGTAGTAGTAGCAGTAGGAGTAGTTGTAGTAGTAGTAGTTGTTGTTGTTGTAGTAGTGGTGTAGCTAGTGTAGCAGTAGTAGTAGTGGTAGAGGTAGTAGCAGCAGTGGTAATAGCAAAACTAGTGGTACTAGTAGTAGCAGCAGCAGCAGTAGTAGTAGTTATCATAATGGCAACGATAGAAGGAGTATAAGTTTTATAAGTAGTAGTAACCGGAGTAGTAGCAGTAGCAGCGACAGTAGTTGTACTAGTAGTAGTTGTAGTAGTAGTAGAAGTAGTAGTAGGAGTTGTGGTAGTAGAAGTCGGATTAGTAGTAGGACTAGCATTGGAAATAGTTGTAGTAGCAATAGTAATAGTAGTAGTTGTTGTTGTAGTACTAATAGTAGTAATAGTAGTAGTAATAGTAGTAGTAGTAGTTGTAGTAGTAGCAGTAGTAGTAGTTGTAGTGGGAGTAGGAGCAGTAGTGGGAGTAGAAATAGTAGTGGTTGTATAAGGAGTAGTAGCAAGAGTATTAGTAGTAGTTGTTGTTGTAACAGAAGTAGCCATTGCAGAAGTTGTAATGGCAATATTAGTAGAGTAGATGTAGTAATTAAAGTAGTAGGCATAGTAGTTGTAATAGTAGTAGTAGTAATAGTGGCAGTAGTAGTTGTAGTACTAGTAGTAGTAGTAATAATAGTAGTTGTAGTAATAGTCATAGTAGTAGGAGTAGTAGCAGCAGCAGTTGTAGTAGTGGTAGTAGTCGAAGTACTATAAGTAGTAGTAGTACTAGTAGTAGTTGTTGTAGTAGCAGTAGCAGTAGTAGTAGTAATGGTAGTAGTAGTTGTAGTATCAGCAACAGCAGTAGTAGAAGCCATTGTTGTGGCAGTAGTAGTAGTAGCAGTAGTAGTGGTAGTAATAGTAGTTGAAGTTGTAACAATAATATTAGTAGTAGCAGTAGTAGGAGTAGGTTTAGGAGTAGGAGTATTAGTAGTATTAGTACTAGTAGTAGAAGTAAGTGGAGTTGTAGTAGTAGTAGTAGGTCTAGTAACAGAAGTAGTAGTAGTAGTAGCAGTAAGAGTAGAAGCTGTAGTAGTATTAGGAGTAGTAGTACTAGTATTAGTAGCAGCAGTAGTAGTAGCAGTAATAGTAGAAGCCATAGTAGAATTAGTTGCAGTAATAGTATTAGCAGCAGTAGTAGTAGTAGTAGTAGCAATAGTAGTGGTTGTTGTAGTAGTAGTAGTTGTTGTTGTTGTTGTTGTTGTTGTAGTAGTAGTAGTAGTAGTAGTAGTAGTAGTAGTAGTAGTAGTAGTAGTAGTAGTTGTAGTATAGTAGTAGTAGTTGCAGTAGCAGTTGTTTCAGTAGTAGTTGTAGTAGGAGTGTTTGTAGTGGTAGTATTAGTTTGACTAATAGTAGTAGTAGTAACGGTAGTAGGAGCAGTAGTAGGAGTTGCAGTATTCGTAATAGTAGTAGTTGTAGTAGTAGTGGTAGTAATAGTAGTAGCAGTAGTGGCAGTGTAGTAGTTGGAATAGTAGTTGGAGTAGTAGTCATAGAAATAGTAGGAGTGTTTGAAGTAGCAGTAGTAGTAATAGCAGTCGTAGTAGCAGAAGTTGTGGTATTAGGAGTCATAGTAGTAGTACCACTGGTAGTAGTTTTAGTAATAGTAGCATCAATTGTAGTAGCAATAGTAGTTGTTGTACTAGTAGTTATTGTAGTAGTAGTTGTAGCAGTGGAAGTAGTAGTAGGAGTAGCAATAGGAGTAGGAGTTTCAGTAGCAACAGCAGCAGAAGCAGTAGTAGTAGTAGTAGTAGTAGTCGTAGTAGTAGTAGCAGTGGTTGTAGTTGTAGTAGTTGTAGGAAAATTAGTACAAGTGGCAGTAGTAGTAGTTGTAGGAGTAGTAGTTGTAGTAGTAGTAGTAGTATTAGTAATAGTAGTAGTATTAGCAGTAGCAGTGGGAGTAGCAGTAGTTGTAGCGGCAATAACAATAGTAAGAGTTGTAGTAGTAGCAAAAGGAGTTGTTGTAGTTGTAGTAGTAGCAGTAGAAGTAGTAGTAGTATTAGTAGTAGTAATAGTAGTAGTTGTTAATAGTAGTAGTCATAATCATAGAAGTACTAGTAGCCAGTACAGTCGTAGTAGTAGTAGTTGTTGTTGTAGTCATAGTTTTTGCAGTTGTAGAAGTAACGGTTGTAGTAGAAGTAGTAGTAGTAGTAGTAGTGGTCGTAATAGCAGAAGTAGTAGCAGTAATAGGAGAAGTAGAAGTAGTAGTAATGACAGGAGGAGAAGGAGGAGGTAGAGCAGTAATAAAAGTAGCAGCAGTTGTAGTAGTAGTAGTAGTAGTAGCAGTTGAAGTAGTAGTATCAGTAGTAGTAGCAAGGGTAGTAGCAGTACAATAATAGTAGTAATTGTGGTTGTAGCAGTAGTAGTGGTACTAGTATTACTAGTAGCATTAGTAGTAATAGTAGTAGTAGTAGCAGTAATAGTAGTAGTAGTAGTAGTAGGAGTAGTAGTAGTAGTAGTAGTAGTAGTAGTAGTAGTAGTAGTAGTAGTAGTAGTAGTAGTAGTAGTAGTAGAAGTAGCAGTAAATGTCGTAGCAGCAATAGTAGTTGCAGTAGAAGTATTAGTAGCAGCTGTAGTAGTAGTAGTAGCAGTCTCAATAGTAGTAGTAGTAGTAGCAGCAGCAGCAGTAGTAGTAGAAGTCTCAGTAGTAGTAGTAGTAGTAGTAGCAGCAGCAGTAGTAGTAGAAGTCTCAGTAGTAGTAGTAGTAGTAGTAGCCGTATTAGTAGTAGCTACAGCAAGAGTAGCAGCAGCAGTAGTAGTAGCAGTAGTAGTAATAGTAGTAGGAGGAGCAGTAATAGTAGCAATAGTAGTAGTTATACGAGTAGTAGTGGCAATTATAGTAGCAATATCAGCCATAGTGGCTGTATTTGTTGCAGTATATGTAGTAGTACTAGTAGTTGTACAAATAGTAATAATAGTAGCTATTGTAGTTGCAATAGTAGTTGTAGTAGTCGTAGCAGAAGTTGTAGTAGTAAAAGCAGTAGTAGAAATAGTAGTCATAGTAGTAGTGGTAGTAATAGCAGCAGTGGTAGTAGTAGTAATAGGACTAGTAGTAGCAGTAGCAGTAGCAGTAATTGTTGATGTAGTAGTAGTAGTAGTCGTGTTAGGAGTATTTATAGTAGTAGTCGTAGTAGTAGCATTTGTAGCAGTAATCGTAGAAGTTATTGGCGTAGTAGCATTGCTAGTAGCAGTAGTTGTAGAAGTAGTGTAGTAATAGTAGCAGCAGTGGTAGCAGTAGAGGTAGTG
>RXID01022533.1:29345-56081 GCA_005019695.1 Trichopus zeylanicus subsp. travancoricus
AGCTATTGTTGTGGTAGTTGTAGCAGCAGGAGTAGCAGCAAGACTAGGGGTTGGAGTAGTAGTAGAAGTAGTCGTAGTAGTAGTAGTAGTGGTAGTGGCAGAAGTAGAAGTAGTAGTAGTAGTAGCTGGGGTAGTTGTAGTAGTAGTAGGTGGAGAAGTTGTTGATGTGGTGGTAGTAGTTGTTGTAGTAGTAATAGTAGTAATAGTAGTAGTATTAGTAGTAGTTGTGATAGAAGTAGTAGCAGTAGGAGTAGTAGGAGGAGGAGGAGTAGTAGCAGTAGCAGCAATGGGAGTAGTGATACTTGTAGTAGTTGTAGTAGTAGTATTGGCAGTAGTAGTAGTAGTAGTAGGAGTAGTAGTAGCATTAGTAGTTATAGAAGTAGTGGTAGTTGCAGCAATAGTAGTAGTAGTAGTAAGAGTGCTAGCAGTAGTTGTCGTAGTAGTAGTAAGAATAGTAAGTAGTAGCAAAAGTAGTTGCAGTAGTAGTAGTATTAATAATTGTAATGGTGGTAGTATTAGTAGTATATGTAGAAATATTAGTAGTAGCAGTAGTAGCAGTAGTAACAGTAGTAGTAGGTGTAGTAGTAGTTGCAATAGTAAAAGTTGTAGTAGTAGTAGTAGTAGTAGAATTATTAGTAGTATTCGTAGTAGTAATAGTAGTAGTTGTTGGAGTTGTAGTAGTGCTCGTAGTTGTTGTTTCAATAGTAGTATAGTAGTAGTAGCAGTTGTAGTAGAAGTAAAGGTAGTAGCAGAACCTGTAGTATTTGTTGTTGTAGTAGAAGTAGAAGTAGTTCTAGTAGTAATCATTGTAGTAGTAGTAGTAGGAGTAGTAGTGGTTGTTGTTGTAGTACTAGTAGTCATAGTAGAAGGAGTAGTAGGAGTAGTTGTGGTAGTAGTAGTAGAAGTAGTAGTTGTTGTTGTAGAACTAGTAGACGTGGTAGTAGTCATTGTAATAGTAGTTGTAGTAATAGTAGTAGTAATAGTGGATTTAGTAGTAGTAGTAGGAGGAGGAGGAGGAGAGGTGGGGGAGGAGGGGAGCAGTACTAGTAGCAGCAGCAGCAACAGTAGTAGTAGTAGTAGCAGAAGTAGTAGTAGTTGTTATAGCGTTTGAAGTAGTAGTAGAAAGTGTAATAGCAGTTGCAGTAGTAGTTGTTATTGTACTAGTAGTAGTAGTTGTACTATTTGTAGATGTAGCAATAGTAGTAATAGCAGTGGCAGTTGTAGTAGTCGTAGCAGTAATTGAGGTAGCAGTAGTTGTAGTCATCGCAGTAGTTGTAGCAGTAGTAATCGTTCCAGTAATAGTATTAGTTAGAGAAGTTGAAGTAATAGTAATATTAGTAGTAGCAGCAGCAACAGTAGCAGCCGCAATAGTAGTTGTAGCAGTAATAGCAGCCTTAGTAGTAGTAGCAGTAGCAGCAGTAGTAGCACTATTAGTAGCAGTTGTTGTAGTAGTAGTAGTAGTAATAGTAGCAATAATAGTAGCAATAGTAGCAGCAGTAGTAGTAGAAGTAGCAGTTGTAGTAGCTGTAGCAGCCGCAGTGGCGGTAGTTGTTGTAGTAGAAGTATTAGAAGTAGTAGTTGCAGTAGTAGTTGTAGTAGAAGTAGCTATTGCAGTTGCAGTAGTAGTAGTAGTAGTAGTCATAGTAGAAGTAGTAGTAGTCATAGTAGAAGTAGTAGTAGTAGAAGTATTAGTGGTAATAGTAGCATTATTAGTAGTGGTAGTAGTAGTAGCAATAGTAGTAGTAGTAGTAGGACTTGTTGTAGCAATAGTAATAGCAGTAGCAATAGCAGCAGTAGTAGGAGTAGTAGCAATAGCAATAGTAGTTGCGGAAGAAAAGTAGCAGTAGTTGTGGAACTAGTAGTAGTAGTAGTAGTAGTAGTAGTAGTAGGAGTAGTAGTAGTAACAGCAATAGGAATAATAGTAGTAGTGGTAGTTGTTGTTGTGGTTGTAGTAGTAGTAGTAATAGTGGTAGTAGTATTAGTAGTAATAATAGTAGTGGTTGTTGGAGTAGTAGTAGTGCTAGTAGTAATAGTTGTAGTAGTAGTATAGTAGTAGTAGCTGTAGTTGTAGTAGTAGAGGTGTGGCAGCAGGAGTAGTAACGGTAGTAGTAGTTGTAGTAGTAGCAGTAGTAGTAGTATTTATAGTAGTAGCAGGAGGAGGAGTAGTAGTTGTTGTTGTTGTTGTTCTAGTCATTGTAGTAGCAGTAGTAGCGGAGGTAGTAGTTGTAGTAGTCGTAGATGTAGTTGCAAAACTAGTAGTAGTAGTAGCATTAATAGTAGTCGAGGTAGTAGTAATAGTAGTAATACCGGTAGCAGCGACATCAGTATTAGTTGGAGTAGTAGTAGTCTAAGTGATAAAAGTAGTAGTGGTAATAACAGTAGTAAGAGTATTAGTGCTAGTAGCAGTAGTAGTAGTTGTAGTAGTAGTAGTAGTAGTAGTAGGAGTATTCATAGTAGTACTAGTAGTAGTAGCAGCAGAAGTAGTAGTAGTAGCAGCAGCTGCAGTAGTCACAATAGTAGTAGCAAGATTAGTAGTGGTAGCACTAGTAGTAGTTATATTAGCAATAGTAGTTGTAGAAGTAGCAATAGTAATTGTAGCAGCTGTAGTAGTAGTAGTAGAAGTAGTCGCATTAATAGTAGCAGTAGTAGTTGTTGTAGTAGCAGTGGTAGTCGAAGAAATAGTAGGAGTAGTAGTATTAGTAGTAGTAGCAGCAGTAGTAGTACTAGTTATCGTAGTATTAGTAGTAGTTGTTGTTGTAGTAGTAGCAGCAACAGTAGCAGTAATAGTGGTAGTAGTAGCAGTCACGGTAATAGTGGTCGTAGTAGCTGTATTAGTAGGAGCAACAACAACAGCAATAGTAGTGGTAGTAGTAGTAGCAGCAGCAGCAGTAGTACTAGTAGTAGTAATAGTTATAGCAATAGGAGTAGTAGTAGTAGAAGTTGTAGCATTAGTAGTAGTTGTAGTATTAGTAGTAGCAGTAAGAGTACCAGTAGTTGTAGAAGTAGTAATAGTAGTAGGAGTTGTAGTAGTAGTAGCAAAATGAGTTTTTGTAGTAGTAGTTATTGTAGTAGTAGTAGTAGTTTTAGTATTAGTAATAGTAGTAGTAGTTGGACTAGTTGGACTAGTAGCAGTGCTAGTAGTATTAGTTGCAGAAGTAGTGTAGTACTAGTAGTAGCAGCAGCAATAGTAGTAGTAGTCAAAGTAGTGGTAGCAGTAGCTGCAGCAGTAGTAGTAGAAGTAGTAGTAGTAGTAGCAATAGTAGTAGCAGTAGCAATAGGAGTAGTAGTTGTCGTTGTTGTTGTTGTAGTAGTAGTATTAGTTGAAGTAGAAGTAGTAGTAGTCTAGTAGTAGCTGAAGTAGTAGTAGTAGAAGTTGTAGTGATAGTAGTCGTCGTAGCAATAGTAGTAGTAATAGTAGTAGTACTAGTAGAAATAGTAGTAGTTGTAGTAGTAGTGTAGTAGTAGTGTAGTTGTAGTAGTAGGAGGAGTTGTAGTAGAGGTTGTACCGGCAACTATAGTAATAGTAGCAGTTGTTTTTGTAGTAGTAGTTGAGGTATTAGTAGTCGTAATCATAGTAGTAGTAGTAGCAAGTGTAGTAGTAGTCATAGTTGCAATTATGGTAGTAATAGCAATAGTAGTAGCAGAAGTAGTAGCAGTAACAGGAGAAGTAGAAGTAATAGTACATGTTGTAGTAGAAGTAGTTGTAGTAGTAGCATAAGTAGAAGTAGTTGTAGTAGTAGTCGTAGTAGTAGTAGCAGTAGATGTAGTAATACAAGTAATAGTAGATACAGTGATAGCATGAGGAGGAGGAGGATTAGGAGCAATACTAGTAGTAGTCGTAGCAGCAAAACAGTAGTAGATGAAGAACTAGAAGTAGTAGTAGTAGTCGAAGTAGTAGTATGAGTAGTAGTAGTAACGGTAGTAGGACTAGGAGTAATAGTATTATTTGTAGTAGTTTGTATAGTAGTAGTACTAGTATTAGTAGCAATACTAGTAGCAATAGTATTAGCAGCAGCAATAGTAGTTGTTCTAGTAGCAGTAGTGGTCGCAGTAGTTGTAGTAGTAGTAGTATTAGTAATAGTAGTAGCAGCAACAATATCAGCAGTAGTTGCAGTCTCAATATTATTTTTATTAGTAGTAGTAGTAGTAGTAGCCATATTAGTTGTAGTAGCAGCAAGAGCAGCAACAGTAGTTGTAGTGGAAGTAGTAGTAATAGTAGTAGTAGGAGCAGCAATAGTAGAAATGGTAGTAGTTCTACTAGTAGTAGTTGTTGTTGTAGTAGCAGTATCAGCCGCAGTGGCTGTATTTGTTGCAATATAAGTAGTATTTCTAGTAGGCGATGTACTAGTAGTAACAGCAATAGGTATTTCAATTGCAGTAGTATATGTAGTAGTCATTGCAGAAGTAGTAGTAGTAGAAGTAGCAGTAATAATAGTTGCAGTAGTAGTAGTGGTTGTAGTAGTAGCAGCAGTAGTAGTAGTAATTGGACTAGTAGTAGCAGTAGTAGTAGCAGCAGTGGTCGTCATAGTGGTAGTAGTAGTCGTGGTAGTAGTAGTTATAGTAGTAGCAGCAGTAGTAGTGATAGTAGTAGTTGTAGTTGTAGTGGTAGTAGTATAAATCTTAGTAGTAGTAGTAGTAGTAAATAGTAGGACTAGTAGCAGTAGCAGTTGGAGTAGTATTTGTAGTAGAAGAAGCAGTAGCAGAAGTAGCTGTAGCAGTAGTAGTAGCAACAGTAGCATAAGTGGTAGTAGAAGTAGTACTATTAGTAGTAGTAGGAGCAGCAGCAGTAGTAGTCGTAGTTGTAGTAGTAGTAGTAGCAGTAGCAGTTGTTGAAGTAGTAGTAGCAGTAGCAGTTGTTGCAGTAGTAGTAGTAGTAGGAGTGTTTGGAGTTGTTGTATTTGTAGGACTAATAGCAAAGTATTAGTAGTAGTAATAGTTAGTAGTAGGAGTAGTAGTAGTATTAGTAGTTGTAATAGTAGTAGTAGTAGAATAGGAGCAGTAGTAGTGGAAGTACTAGTAGTAGTTTTAGTAGTCGAAGCAGCAACAGCAGTCATATAGTAGGCGTCGTGGTAGGAGAGGCGGAGCAGCAATAGCAGCAACAGCCGCAGGCGTAGAAGTAGCAGTAGTAGTAGTAGTAGTAGTATTAGCAGCAGTAGTAGTAGTAGTAGCAATAGTTGTAGTGGTAGTAGTAATAGTTGTAGCAGCAGTAGTCGCAGCAATAGTCGCAATAGTAGCAGTAGTTGTAGTAGTACTTGTAGTACTAGTAGTTGTAGTAGTAGTAAAAGCTGTATTCGTAGTAGTAGTATTAGAAGTAGTAGTAATAGCAGTTGTAGCAGTATTATTGGCAGCAGTTGTAGAAGTTGCAGTGTAGTAGAAATAGTAGTAGCAACAGTAGCAGCTGTAGTTGTAGCAGTAGTAGAAGTAGTAGCCGCAGTAATTGAAGTAGTTATAGTAGCAGTCATAGCAATAGTAGCAGTAGAAGTAATAGTAACAGTGGCAGTAGTAGCATATGATGGAGTAGTAATAGTAGTAGTGGCAATAATATTCATAGTCATACTAGCCATACTAGTAGTAGCAACAGTTGTATTAGTAGGAGTAGCAGTTGTACTAGTAGCAGAGGTGGGCGCTGTAGTAATAGTTATAGAAAATGCAGTAGAAGTAGCAGAAGTAGTAGAAGTTCTAGTAGTATTATTCGTGATAGCAGTTGTAGTAGCAGTAGTAGTAGTTGTGGTAGTAGTAGAACCAGTAACAGTTGCAGTAGCAGAAGCTATAGCAGTAGTAGTAGCCTTAGGAGTAGTGGTTGTAGTACTTGTTGTAGTTGTTGTTGTTATAGTAGCAATAGTAGCAGCAGCAGTAGCAGTAGTAGTACTTTTAGTGGCAGTCAAATTAGTGGTAGCAGTAGTGGTAGTAATGGCAATACTAGTAGTAATAGTAGTTGTTGTTGTTGTGGCAACAGTAGTAGTAGTAGCAGTAGTAGTTGAAGTAATAGTAGTAGCAGTAGCTATTGTCGCAACAATAATTATAGTGGCAGTTGAGGAAGAGGTAGCAGTAGTAGCAGTAGTAACCATACTGGTAGTAGTAGTAGTAGTAGTAGTAGAAGTCGTAGCAGTAGTAGCAGCAACAACAATAGTAGTAGAAGTTGTAATAGAACTAGAAGAAGAAGTAGTAGTAGTAGTAGTTGTTGTTGTTGTTGTTGTAGTAGTAGTTGTAGTAATAGTAGTAGTAGTAGGAATACTAGTAGTAGCCGTACTAGTTTTAGCGGCAATAGTATTAGTTGGAGTAGCAGTAGCTGTAGTAGTGGTAATTATAGTAGGTGAAGTAGTAGTAGTAGTAGCAGCAGCAGCAGTAGTATTAGTAGTTTCTTAGTGGTCGTAGTTGTAGTAACAGCAGCAATAGTTGTAGTAGCAGCAACTGTAGTAATAGTAGCAGTTGTAGGAGCAGCTGTAGTAGTAGTAGTGATAGTAGTAGTTGCAATAGAAGTTGTTTCAGTAGAAGCAGTAGTAGTAGTAGCAGCAGTAGCATCAGCAATAGTAGTAGCAATTGTAGCAGCAGTAGAAATTGTAGTAGTAGTAGTGACAATAGTAGTAGTAGTAATAGTAGTAGTACTAGTAGTAATAGGAGCAGCCGCAGTAGTAGTAGTATTATTGACAGTAGTTGTAGTAGTAGTTATTGTAGTAGTTGTAGTGGCTGTAGTAGTAGTGATAATAGTAGTAGCTGTAGTAGTTGTAGTGGTGGTGGTGATAGTAGTAGTTGTAGTAAGCGTAGTAGTCGCAGTAGTTGCAGTCGTAGTAGTAGTAGTGGTAGTAGTAGTAGTAAGTGTAGTAGTCGTAGTAGTTGTAGTAGTAGTAGTTGAAGTAGAAGTATTAGCAAAAGTTGACGTAGAAGCAGTAGCAGTAGTTGAAGTAGTAGGTGTAGTTGTAGTTGTGGTAGATGTAGCAGAAGTTGCAGAAATAGCAGTAGTTGTAGAAGTCATAGTAGTAGCAGCAGCAACAGTAGAAGTAGTAGCAAAAGTGGTAGTAGTAGCAACAATAGCAGTCGTACCTTCCGTAGTAGTAGTAGAAGTAGTAGCAGAAGTCATAGTAGTAGCATTAGTAGTTGTTGTAGTAGTAATAGCATCAATTGTTTCCACAAAATAGTAGTGGTGGTAGTAATTATAGGACTAATAATAGTAGTAGGAGGAGTAACAACAGTGGTAGTAGTAGTAGAAGTAGTAGTTGTAGTAGTAGTAGGAACAGTAGTAGTAGTAGTAGTAGGAGTTGTAGCAGCAGTAGTAACGTGAGGAGCAATAGTAGTACTAGGACTAACAACAGCAGTGGTAGTTGTAAAAGTAGTAGGAGCTGGAGTAGAAGTTGTAGTAGTAGTTGCAACAGTAGGATCCATAGTAGTAGTGGTAGCAGTAGTAGAAGTAGTAGGAGCAGGAGTAGTAGTTGTAGTAGTAGCAGCAGCAGTGGGAGTACTAGCAGCAGTGGGAGTAGTTGGAGCGATATTAGTGGATGTGGTAGCTTTGGCAATCGTAGTAGTAGGAGTAGCAGTAGTATCAGTAGTTGTAGGAGTAGAAGTTGTTGTTGAAGGAGCTATAGCGGTAGTAGCAGGAGTAGCAGTAGCTAAAGTAGTAGAAGTCGCAATAGTAGCAGGAGTATCAGTACTAAAAATAATTGTAGTTGTAGTAGTAGTGTAGCAGGAGTACTACTAGTAGTAGTTGCCATAGTAGTAGCAATAATAGTCGCAGTAGTAGTAGTAATAGAAGTAGTAGCAGCAACAGTAATTATAGTAGTAGAAGTAGCATTAGTAGTAGGCACAGTAGGAGTGGTATTATTAGTAGTAGCAGTAGTAGTAGCATTTGCAGAGGGAGAAATAGTAGCAGTTGTAGAAGTAGTACAAGTAGTAGTTGTTGTAGAAGTAGTACAAGTAGTAGTAGTTGTAGTAGTAGTAGCAGTAGTAGTAGCAATAGTAGTAGATGCAGTAGTTGTAGTAGTTGGAGAGGTCACAGTAGTAGTCGCAGGAGCCGCAATGGTGGTTGTAGTAGAAGTAGCAGTATTAGTAGTAAAAGTAGTAGCAGCAGAAATATAAATTGGAGTAGTAGTCACAATAGCAGTAGTTGTTGTTGTAGCAGTAGTAGCCGCAGTAGCTGTAGTAGCCGTACTTCCAGTAGTAGCGATAATAGTAGTAGCAGCAGTAGCAGCATCAGTAGTAGCAGTACTAGTAGTAGTTTTAGTGGTTGGGGTAGTAGTACTGGTTCTTGTAGTAGTCATAGTAGTAGTATTAGCAGCTGTAGTAGTAGTAGCAATTATAGCAGCAATAGTTGTCGTAGCAGTTGTAGCAGCAGCAGTAGTAGTACTAGTAATAGTAGGAACAGAAATAGCAGTTGTATTAGTATTAGTAGTAGTGGTAGTAGTAGAACCAATAGTAGTAGTAGCAGCAGTAGTTGTTGTAGCAGCAGTAGTGGAAGTAATAGTAGTAGTAGTACTAGTAGTAGCAGTTGTAGTAATAGTAGTAGTTGTTGTTGTTGTAGTAGTAACAGTTGCAGTAGTAGTAATTGTAGTAGTAGTCGTAGTAGTAGTAGTAGTAGTAGTAGTCGCAACACAGTAGTAGTAGCAGTAGTGGTAGTCGGAGTTGTAGTTATAGCAGTAGCAGTAGTGGTAGGAGTAATAGTAATAATAAGAGTAGTAGTTGTAGTAGTAGTTGTGGTAGTAGTAATAGTAGTAGAAGTAGTTGTAGCAATAGTAGTAGTAATACGAGTAATAGTACTAGTAGTAGTAGTAGTGGTATTAGCAGTAATAGGTGTTGTAGTAGTACAAGTCATGGTAACAACAGTAGTAGTAGTAGTAGTTGCAGTAGTAGTTGCGGTAGTAGTAGCAGTAGTAGTAGTAGCCGTCACAATAGTAGTAGTAGTAGTTGTTATTGTAGTAGTAATTGTAGTATCAGTAGTTGCAGTAGTAGCAGTAATAACGGTAGTAGTACTAGTAGTTGTAGTAGAAGTAGTAGTAGTAGTAGTAGTATTTGTAGTAGCAAGAGTAGTAGTTGTAGTAGCAATAGTAGTAATTGCAGTAGTAGTACTAGTCCTACTCCTACACAAACTACCAGTACTGCTACTTCAACTTCTACTACACTCCACCAACTCCTACTGCTACTAATATTCCTACTACTACTATCACTACTCCTCCTCCAACTCCTATTGCTACAACTCCAACTACTACAACTCCTACTCCAACTACTACAACTCCTACTACTACCCCTACTCCAACTCTGACCACTACTACAGCTACTACTACTAATACTCCTACTACTACTACTCTTCCACTACGACTACTACTACTAGTACAATTACTACTACTACTACCACAACAACTACTACTATTGATACTACTATTGGCAATACTAATATAAATGCTAAAACAACTACTACTACTACACCTACTACTCCTATTGCTATTGCTGCTGCTGCTGCTACCAACACCACTACTACTACTTGTACTACAACTTCTACTCCTACTACTACTTCTAATACTACTACTCCTCCAACTCCTATGGCTACTACTACTCCTACTCCAACTCCTACTGCTACAACTACTCCTACTACTTCTACTACACGTACTCCTACTATGATTACGCCAACTACCACTACAACTGCTACTGCAACCACTAAACTGCTACTGCTACCACTACAACAACAACAACAACTCCTACTACTACTTCTAATACTAATAAAATTGCTACTACCGGTACTACAACTACTATAACTACTAATACTAACTCTACTACTACTACTACTACTACTTACTACTACTAATTCTAACAATCCTCTTTGTACTTCTACTACTGCTATTACTACTACTACTACTCCTACTACTACTGCACTGAACACTCCTAAAACTTCTACGATTACAAACTAATCCTAACACTTCATCAACATCTATGACTACAACTCCTCCTACTACTTCTACTTCTACACTCCTACTACTACCACTACTGCTGCTGCTACAACTCCTACTACTACTTCTGCTACAACTACTACTTATGCTACGGCTACTTCTACTTCTACTACTACGACTACTACTGCAACTACTACTCCTACAACTACTACTAGTACTACTACTCCTACAACTATAATTATTGCTATAACTAATACTACTACTACTACTACAACTACTCATACTGCTTCTACTACTACTCTTACTAAATACTTCTACTGCAGCTACTATTACTATTTCTACTATTACTACTCCTCCTACTGCTGCTACTACTACTACTGCAATAACAACAACTGCTACTACTCCAACTACGTCCACTACAATTACTTCTACTACTACTACTATTACTGCTGCTACTATTACTCCTACCACCACCACCACGATTACTACTACTACTACTATTACTACTACTACTACCACTACTACTACTACTACTACTACTACTACAACTACTACCATTTCTAATACAACTACTACTACTAGTACCACGACTGATACTAGTTTACCTACTACAATTACAACAACTACTACAACAATAATTAATACTACCACCGCTACCACAACTACTACTACAACTACCCCTACAACTGCAACTACTACTACTACTACAACTACTAGTTCTACCCCACTCCAACTCCTACTCCTACTACTACTACGACTACTACTACTACTACTACTACTACTACTACTACCACTACTAGTAGTACTACTACTACTACGACGACTACTACTTCCACTACTACTACAACAACTACTACCATTGCTACAATAGTTACTACTACTACTAAAACAACAGCTATTACTAACACTGCAACTACTCCTACAATTCCTACGACTACTTCTACTACTACTACTACTACTACTACGACTACTTCTACAACAACAACGACTACAACTACTACTAATACTCCACCTACTACTACTGCTCCTCCTGCTACTGTTGCCAAACTACTATTGCCACTACTACTACTATGACTACTACTACTGTTGTTGCTGCTACTACTTCTACTACTGCCACTACAACTACTGCTACTACTACTTCTGCTACAACAATTACTAGTGCTATAGCTACAAATGCTACTACCACAACTACTACATCACCTACTACTAATACTACTACAACAACTACTACTACAACTGCTACAACTATTACTATGACTACTACTACTTCTACTATTGTTACTAGTACGACTGCTACAACAACAACGACTACTACAACAACTACTACTACTACCGGCAGTACTACTGCTGCTACAGCTACTTCTGTTGCTACTACTACTAATACTTCTTCTACTACTACTACTGGTACTAGTATAGCTACTACTACCACTACTACTACTACTACTACTACTACTGCTACTACCGCTATTGCTACTACTACTACTGCTACTACTACTACTACTACTACTACTACTGTTGCTACTGCTACTACTACTACTACTGCTACTACTTCTACAATAACTCCTAGTACAACTTCTACGGTTGCTGTTACTACTGCTACTACTAGGATTGCTACAATTGCAATTTTTGCTACACCTGCTACTATTGCTACTGCCGTTACTACTACTACTACTATTGCTGCTGCTATTGTAACTACTACTACTATTACTACTATTACCACTACTACTCCTAATACTACTACTACTGCAAGCACTGCTACACCTATTAGTGCTACTTAACTACTACAACTACTATTAGTCCTCCACCAACAACTCCTACCACTCCAACTACTATTGCTACTATTACTACTGCTACTACAACTATTACTACTAATACTACTACTAATGATGCTGCTGTTGGTACTTTTACTCCTATCACTACTACTAAAATTCGTACTACTACTGCTACAACTACTGCTGCTACTATCACTAGTATTACTACTACAACAACTACTACTTGTACTACTACAACTACAACTACTACCTCTACTACCACAACTACTACTACAACTGCTACTACTACTACTCATGCTACTACTTCTGCGATGACTACTGCTACTACTACCACTACTACTGCTACTACTACAACTAATGCTGCTGATGCTGCTACTCCGACTACTACAACTATGACTACTACTACCGCAACAACAACAAGTACTACTACTCTTTCTACTTCTACTACTAGTACTACCATTACTACAAGTACTAGTAATACTACTACAGCTACAACTACTACTACCACTGCTACTGCTACTCCTAATTTAACTATTACTACTAGAACGACAAGTTCTACTTCTACTACTACTCCAACCACTACTACCACTACTACCATAAGGCCTGCCACTTCTACTAGAATTACGACTATACCTTCTATTGATACTAGTACTACTACAACAACTACCACTTCTACAACCACTTCTACTCCTACCACCACAACACCTACTACTGCTGCTGCTACCACTACTATGACAATAACTACCGATACGACTACTACTACTACCAACACAACAACAACAACAACAACGACTACTCCTACTGCTACTACTCCTACTACTACTACTACAATTACTACTGCCAACTACTACTACTACGACAATAACTACTACTGCAACTCCTCCTCCTACTACTACTACACCTAATACTTTTACTATGACCACTGCTACTGCTACTACTACAGCAACTACACCTACAAGTCCTACTACTACTACTATTACTACTACTACTAATACATCTACTGCACGTACTAGTACTACTACTACTAATACAATAACTACTATTCCTACTACTTCTAATATTACAACAACTACTACTACTTCTTCAACTACGGGTATTACCAACACCACCACTACAACTACAGCTAAAACTACTTCAACTTCTACTACCACTACTACAACTACTATTGTTGTTGTAGCTGCTGCTTCTACAACTACTGCTGCTGCTCCTACTACTACTACTACTACTCCTCCTCTTACTACTACTATTACTACAACTATTCCTACTACTACTACTACTACTACTATTACTACTCCTCCTACTACTACTACTACTCTTACTATGACTTCTACTACTACTACTACTACTTCTACTATTTCAACTACTACTGCTACAACTATACTACAACTCCTGGCAGTACTACCACCACCACCACGACTACTACTACTACTACAACCACCATTACTACTAGCACTGCTACTACTACTACCATTACTACTACTATTACCACTACTTCAACTATTAGTACCACTACAACAACTACTACTCCTAGTGCTGCTGTAGCTACTACTACAACTACTACAACTACAACTAATACTACTACTACCACTTCTACAACAACTCCTAATACTATTACTGCTGCTACTACGACTACAACTCCAAATACTACTACTATTACTACTATTACTACTACTACTACTATTGTTGCTACTAGTACAACTGCTACTGCTACTGCTACTAGTACTACTATTACTAGAACAACTGCAGTTGCTGCTGTTGCTACTGTTGCTATTGCTGCTGCTGCTGCTGCTGCTATTGGCACTACTACTACCACTTCAACTTCTTGTATAACTACTACTATTGTTACTCCTATTTCTAGTGCTAGCATTACTACCACTACTACTACTACTATTGCGTACTAGTACTACTACTAATGCATCTGCTGCTACTACTCGTACTACAACTGCTACTACCAAAGTTAGTACTACTACTTTAGCTACAACTGCTACTATTACTACTACTACTACTACTACTAATATTCCAACTCCTAATATTACCGCTACCACTTCTACTATTACTACTACTACAGTTACAACTGCTACTATTACTACTACTTCTACTGCTACTACTACTACTACAGTTGCTAGTGCTAATGCTACTATTACTCCTACTACTGCTACTAATAAAACTAGTACTACTACTACTGCTACTACCACTACTACTATTGCTACTACTACTACAACAACTACTATTACAAGTACTACTACTACTGCCACTACTAATACTACAACTACTACTTCTGTTATTGTTACAAGTATTACTACTACAGTTGCTACTACTGCTACTATTACTACTCCTACTACTACAACTGCTACAGCAGCTATTTCAGCTATTACCATTGCTACTATTGCTACTTCTGCTACTTCTACTGCTCTTAATGCTGCCACTAAGTTCACTATTACTGCTACTGCTACTGCTACTATGACTTCTACTACCGCGGCAACTAATACTACTACCACTACTTCAACTACTGCTGCTGCAGCTATTGTTGGTGCTGCTACTACTACTACTATTGCTAATACTTCTGCCACTGCTTCTACTACTACTTCTAGTACTTCGACTACTACAACTTTTGCTATTACTGCTGCTACTATTACTTCTGCTACTACTACTACGGCAACTACGGGCACTGCTTCTGCTTCTACTATTGCTAGTACTACTACTACTATGGCGGCTACTAATAATTTTACTTCTAGTACTTGTCCGACTACTACTACTATTACTACGACGGCTAGTACTACTCCGACTACGGCTACAACTACTCTTGCTGCCACAACTACTACTATTGCAACTACTACTACAACTAGTCTTACTACCACTCCTACTACTCCTACTACTACGACAACTACTACTACTACTACTGCAAGTACAGCTACTACTACTACTCCTACTACTATTGCTACAACAACGACTACCACTACTACAACTACTAATGCTACTACTGTTGCTGCTGCTACTGTTACCACTATTACTACTGCTACTATTACTACTACTATGGCTACTGCAGCTACTACTACTTTTCCTACTGCTACCACTATAGCTACTACTATTGCTACTAAGACTACTAGTACTACCGCTGCTACTACTTCTACTACTTCTGCTACTACTTCTACTACTTCTGCTATTACTACTGCTGCTACTTCTCCTACCCCTTCTAGTGGTACAACAACAACTGCAACTACTACTACTATTACTACTACTACTACTACGACTACTACTCCTCCTCCTCCTACAGGTAATAGTGCTACTGCTACTACTACTACTGTTTGTTCTACTACTACTAACATTGCTATTGCTTCCACTACTGCTCTTACTGCTTCTGTTGCTACTACTACTACTTCTACTAACACAGCAACTACTACTACTATGACTAATACTGCTTGTAGTACTACTACATCTGCTGCTGCTGCTACTACTACTCCTACTGCTGCTACTACTACTAACACCACCACTACTAGTATGACTACTACAATAGCTGTTGTTGCTACTGCTGCTGTTGCTACTACTACTACTTTCAACTACTACTATAGCTGCTAATACTACTCATACTGCTGCTGCTACAACTACAACAACAATAACTACTATTGCTACTACTAATGGCACTACTACTCCTACTACATCTACTACTGCTATTAGTCCAACTACTACTGCTGCTGCTGCTGCTACTACTACTACTACTACAACTACTCACACTACTACTATTATTGCTACAACTACTACTACTATTGCTACTATTACTACTACTACTACTACTACTACTACTACTACTACTAGTGCTACTACTAATACTACTATTAATGCTACTACTGCTACAAATGCTACTACCACAACAACTACTATTAGAGATGTGGTTACAACTGCGACTACTACTTCTCCTTCTACTATAGCTGCTACTACTACTCCATCTATTGCTTCTGGAACTTCAGCAAGAACAACTACTATTGGTACAACAAATGGTACAACTACTCCAATTGTTGCTACTGCTTCCACTGCAACATCTGCTACTACTATTACTATTACTACTATTGGTATTACTGTTACTTCTGCTACTACTACTAATACTTCGGCTACTACTGCTATTACTATTACTACTGCTACTATTGCTGCTACATCTGCTACTGCTGCTGCAACTATAATTGCTAATACTACTACTAATACTACTTCAACTACTATTACCTGGACAACAATTACTACTACTATTGCTACTACTTCTGCGACCACTACTACTACCACTTCAACGGCTACTACTGCTACTGCTATGACCACTACTACTGCTACTACCGCCACTAATGCAACTACTACTACTACTGCAACTACAGCTACTACTGCTACTATTCCAACTACTACCACCACTATTACGACAATTGCTACTACTGCTACTACTCCAACTACTACCACCACTATTACGACAATTGCTACAACTGCTACTACTGGTACTACTGCGGCCACAACTGTTATACTACTACTGCTGCTGCTCCACTACTACTAAGGCTCCTCTGCTACAGCTATTACTACAACAACAACCACTACTACTATGGCTGCTAATACTAGTACTAGTACTACTACTTCTCCTACTACTACTACTGCTACTGCTACCAGTACTACTTCTACAACTTCAACTATGTCTACTATGGTTGCTATGAATTCTGGTACTGCTACCTTTACTTCCGCTGCTACTCCTATACTACTGCTACTACTATTAATGCTACCACAACTTCTTCTCCTGCTACTACTACCACCATAGCTACTACTACTACTACTACTACTACTACTACTACTATGATGACTACTGCTACTACTTCCACTACTGCTACTATTACTACTACTACGATTGCTACAACACTGACTACTACTAGTACTCCAACACCTAATACTACGATTACTACTACTGCTCCTACTACTACAACAACAACTACTACTACCACCACAACAACAACAACTACTACTACTATTACAACTACTACTCCTACTACTACTATTACTACTACTGCTACTACTGGCACTACTACTACGACTACTACTACTACTACTACTACTACTCCTCCTGCTGCTGTTGCTGCTACTATTACAACTACTACTACAACTGCTTCGACTACTACTACAAATACTACTATTATTACTACTACTACTCCTACTACAACTACTACTACAATTAATACTACTTCTATTACTAGTACTACTTCAACTACTGCTACTACTGCTTCTACTACTACTATTGCAACAACGACAATAAGAATAATAACTACTACTGTTACTAATACTACTTCCACTATTATTACTACTATTATGACAACTACTATATCTACAGCTACAAATACGACTATTATTGCTAATATTACTACAACTACAACAGCAATAACAACAACAACTACTACTACTACTGCTACTGCTGCTATAACTACTACTACGATGACTACTACTACAACTACAACTACAACTACTACTCCCATTACTGCTGTTACTACTAGTACTACTACTAATACTATTACTAATACTAATACTTATATTGCTTCTACTACTACTACTACTACTACTACTACTACCACTACTACTTCTACTACCGCTGCAAAGGCTACTACTATTAATTCTACTACCGCTACTGCTACTCCTACTACTACTCCTCCTGCACCTATTTAAACTACTACCACTCCTACTACTACTACTACTACTACTACTACTACTACTACTACTACTACTACTGCAACTACTATTACTACTACAACTTCTACTTCTACTACTACTACTACTGCTACTAGTACTATTAGCACTATTACTACCAGTACCAATACTGCTATTGCTACAGCAACTACTACAACAACTACTACTACTAGTAGTAGCAGTAATCCTGTTGCTACTGCTATAACTACTACTACGATGACTACTGCTATAACTACTCCTGCATCCACGACCATTACTACTGCTACTACTACTATTGCTTCTTCTACAACTAATAATACTACTACTACCACCACCACTACTACTACAAGTAGTATGACTACTTCTACTAGAACTCCTACTACTACTTCTACTACTACTAATACTACTACCACTTCTACAACTACTAATATTGCTGCTGCTACTACTACTACTATTTCTATGACTACTTCGACCACTACAACAACAACTACGCTACAACTACTAATACTACTACTAGTACAATTACTACTACTACTACTATTACTACTACTACTACTACTACTACTACTCCTACTCCTACTCCTACTACTTCTACAACCACTACACCTACCAGTATAGATACTTCTGCTTCTAATACTACTACAACAATAATAACAACAACTACTACTACTATTATCACCACTACTACTGCTACTACTACTACTACTGCTACCCCAATAACTACCCCGACTACTACTGATACTCCTTCTGCTTCTCCTCTTACTACTACTACTGCTACTACTACTAGTCCTACTCCGGCTGCTGCTACTGCTGCTGCTTATAATAATCCCAATACTACTAGTACGATTGCTAATACTTCTTCCACACCAACAATAAAAACAATAACTACTACTAGAACACCTGCTGCGGTTGCAACTAGTCCTACTACTACTACTATTACTACTACTACTACTACTACTACTACTATTACAACTAAGACTACTCCTACTAATGATGCTACTCCTACTACTACATCTACTACTACTAACTACAACGACTACACCTACTACTACAGCTACTAAAACTACTGCAACTACTACTACTACTGTTGCTGCGACTACTACTTCTACTCCTCTGCTATTATTACTACTTCTACTACTACTGCTGCTGCTATAATGACAAGTATTACTACGACTACTACTACTTTTGCTTCTACTCTTGCTACTCCTGCTCTTACTACTACTACTTTTGCTTCTACTCTTGCTACTCCTGCTACTACTACTACTACTTTTGCTACTACTCCCACGAGTACTATTCCTACAACTACTCCCGCTATTTTTACTACCACTATGACTGCTACTAATACTCCTATGCTATTGGAACTACTTCCACAACTGCTACCACGCCTACCACTACAACTGCTGATACCACTACTACTACTGCTACTGCTACTATTGCTACTCCTCCTCCTTCTACTACTACTGCAACCACTATGGCTACCACTGATACTCCTACTACACTGCTACTATTACTACTTCAACTAATACTACTAGTGCTGCTACTCCAACCACTACTACTTCTCCTACTAGTACTACTGCTGCTGCTACTTCTGCTATAACTACTACTGCAACTACAATTACTACTAACTTTGATACTACTTCTACTACCACTACTACTACTATTGCTACTAGTACTGCTATAGTTACAACTTCCACTACTACTACTGCTACTACTGTTGCTCCTACTACAACTACTCCAACTGCTATTACTACTACTACCACCACCACCACCACTACTGCTACCACTACAACTACTACTACTATGCTAACGCTATTACTACTTCGACTACTGCTACTATTTCTACTAATACTACGTCAACTACTTCTACTACCACAACTACTACTCCTCCCCCTGTTGCTGCTTCCCTTGCTACTGCTACTACAACTGCTACTTCTCCTATTACTATGACTACTACTACTACTACAACTGCTACTACTACTACTACTACTCCTCCTTCGGCTACTGGTACTACTACTATTACTACCGCTACTTCTGCTACTATTGTCGCTACACTTGTACTGCTACAACAACTACTACTGCTGCTACTGCTACTACTACTACTCGGCTGCTGCTTCAACAAATACTACTACTACTACTCAAACTACTACTAGTACTCCTACTACTGTAGCTATTGCTACTGCTACTACTGCTGCTACTGCTACTACTACTAATACTACCACTACTACTCCTCCGGCTGCTACTCCTACTACTAGTACAACTACTAATACTACGACAAGAACTCTTACACCTACTACTACTGCTACTACTACAACAAAAACAACAACAACTACTACTACTCCAAACAACAACAAACAATATTACTACTGCTATACTACTACTACTACTACTACTAATTACTAATACTTACTATATATACTACTACTACTACTACTACTACTACTACTACTACTAATTAATCTACTACTAATATTGTACTCTCTACTATGCTACTACTATTACTACTACTACTACTTACCTATACTACTATCTATTGCTACTTACTGCTTCCACTTACTCTGCTTACAACAACTATTACACTGACACCTACTCTTACTCTTACTCCTACTCTTACTACTACTGCTACAACAACTATTACACTGACAACTACTCCTACTCCTACTCTTACTACTGCTACTCTTACCACTACAACTACTACTACAATTACTCCTACTACTACTATGACTACTACTACATAATGTATTGATCATGTTTGCTGCTGATTGGCTTGCTCTTGCTTTTGTGTGTTTTGCTTTTTGCTAACTCAAAATAAAAAAAACAACAAAAAAAACAAAAACAAAAAACTCAAAAAAAACAACACCAACACAACCAACTACTCCTACTACCACTACTACTACTACCACTACTACTACTATGACTACTTCTTATTCTTCTACAATAGCGACAACAACAACAACTACTAGTAGTATTCCTACTGCTGCTACTCTAAGTACTACTATAACAACAACAACAACTACTACTACTACTACTACAACTTCTTCTATAACTACCACAACAACAACTACGATACTACACAATAACTCCCACTACTACTTCTAATACTACGACTACTACTACTAATACTACAACTACTACTGCTGCTACTGCTCCTACAACTCCTACAACTATGACAACTACTACAACTGCTACTGCTACTACTACTACTACTTTTACCACTCCTTCTACTACGACTACTACTACTACTAGCACTACTACTACTACAAGTACTACTACTACTACTACCACCACTATTACTACTACAACTACTACAACTACTATTACAATAACTACTACTACTAAAATAACTATTACACTTGCTAATACTGCCACTACTACTACTGCTGCTACTATTATTACTACTACTGCTGCAACTACTACTACTCCTACAACTACTACACCGACTACTACTCCTACTCCTTCTCCAACTCCTACTACTACTACAACTATTGCGTTTATTGTTACTACTACAACAACAACTACTACTATTACTACTTCTACTACTAGTACAACTACCACTACTATTACGGCTACTACTGCGACTACTATTACTACTGCTCCAACTCCCACAACCACTACTACAATTGTTATTGTTGTTGCTGCTCAAGCTACCACTACTACTATTGTTGCTTTTGTTGTTATTGCTACTAATACTACTACTACTTTTCCTATTATTACTAATGCTTCTGCTACTCATTCGACTACTTTTGCTATTACTACTGCTACTATTGCTGCTACTACTGTTATCACTACTACTATTGCACTACTACTAATATTACCGCTGCTACTACAGCTATTACTACTAATGCTAATGCTAATGCTTCTACTGCTAGTACTACAATTAATTCTACCTCTACTACTACAACTACTATTTCTACCACTACTGCTACTATTACTACTACTGCTGCTGCTGCTGCTGCTACAATAGCTAATGCTACTACTTCCGCTACTATGACTACTGCTCTTACTACTAGTAGTACTTACTACTACAACTATAGCTACTACAGCTGCTATAGCTACTATTACTGCTACTACTACTATTATAGTTTCCCCTACAACTACTATTACTGCTACTCCAACTACTACTATAATTACTGCTCCTATTGCTACTCCAACTACTACTATTACCACTACTCCTACTACTATTACTGTTGTTGCTGCTACTACTACTACTACTGCTACTACTGCTGCTACTTTCGCTACTACTACTACTCCTACTACTGCAGCTACTGCTATTACTACTAATGCTACCACTACTTCTACTATTGCTACATCGACTACTCCAACTACTATTGTTATCGCTACTACTGCCAATATTGCAATTGCTACTACTGCTACTACTGTTAGTACTACTACTACTACTACTACCACTTCTATTACTACAGCAACAGCTACTACTGCTACTACTGCTACTACTGCTGCTACTACTACTGATAATACAATTGCAACTGCTAGTACTACTCTTATTACTCCTACAACTGCTACTATTACTTTTATTTCTTCTATTACTACTGCTACTATTACAATTATTACGACTACAACTACTACCACTACTACAATTACTACTATTACTTATACTACTACAACTACTGCTAATATTACAACAACTACTGCTGCTGCTACTGCTACTACTACTACTACTACTACGACTACTACTATTATTGCTACTGCTACTACTGCTGCTACTACTACAGCAACTGCTATTGCTACAACATCTACTACTGTTACTACAACTACTTGTGCAACTACTACTACAAGAGCTATGACTACTACTATGACTACAACTACTAATGCTACTCGTACTGCTACAATTGCTACTGCTACAACTACTGCCACAACAACAACTACTTCCACTACTATTGCTGCTACTACTATTGCTACTAAAAATACTGCTACTACGACTACTACTACTACTACTACTACTGCCAGTAGTATTAGTGCTACTCGAACTCTTACTACTACTACTATAGCTACTGCTAGTCCTATACTACTACTACTACTGGTAACACTACTATAATTACTACTGCAATTGCTGCTACTGCTACTACAACAACCTATCATACTTCTACTGCTCCTATTGCAATTTGCACTACTTCAAATACTACTACTACGTCTGGTACAACTACTACTAGTACTATTACTACCTATACAACTGCTACTACTACCATAGTACTACTACTACTACAATTGCTACTATGGCTACTACTACTACTAGCATAGCTATTGCTCTTGCTACTACCAGTACTCCTACTACTACTTTTGCGACTTTAACTACTATTACTACTACTACAACAGCTATTATAGCCACGATTGGTACTGCTTCTACTACTGCTATTACGGCTACCATTGCTACTAATGCTATGACTGCAATCGCTACTATTGCAGCTACTGCTACTACTATTACTACTAAGACTACTACTACTACTACTATTTCTACTACTACTATAGTTGCTACAACTCCTACTGTTACTATTGCTACTATAGCTATTCTTACTACTGCTACTGCTGTTGGTATGGCTGCTGCTATTACTACTGTTACTACAGCTGTCGCTACTACTGCTACTACTACAGCTACTATTGCTACTACTACTACGACTATTTCTCAAACTACTACTAATAATGTTACTTGAACTGCTACTACAACTATTGCAACTACTACAACTACTATAACTGCGATGACTACTACTACTACTACAACTACAACTACTACTAGTACTACTTCTGCTACTTCTACTACTACTACTTCTACCACTGCTACTGTGACTACTACTACTGATGCTATCACTGCTACAACTACTACACCAGCTACTATCACGGCTACTACCCCCAATACTACTGTTCCTGCAACTACTCTTGCTACTACTAATACTATTAGACTGCTACTACTACTACTATGCTTCTGCAACTACTTCCACTGCAACTACTGCTTCTACCACTACTACTACTCATACCGCTACTACTACTGCTACAACAACTACTTCTACTCCTCCACTTACTATTACTGCTACAACCACTACTATTACCACTGATACTCCTACTGCACAGCTACTATTACTACTTCAACTAATACTACTGCTGCTCCTACTCCTACTACTACTACTATTGCTCCTACTCTTACTTCTACTACTACTACTACTACTACTCCTCCTCCTACTATTACTTCTAATGCTACGCCTGCTACTACTGCTTATACTACTACTGCTACGATAATTGCAACTACTACTTCTTCTACTATGACTACTACAACTACTACTACAACTATTGCTACTACTACTACTGCTACTACTACTACTACCACTTCTCTTACTTGTACTACTACTTCCACTACTTCAGCTACAACTACTACTAATTTTGACACTACTACTACTACCACTACTACCCCAACTACTACAACTATTATCGATACTACTACTACTGCTACTGTTTCAAATTCCACTACTATTACTATTACTACTGCTGCTGCTATTGTTGCACCTACTACTACTACTCCAACTACTACAACAACAACAACTACTACTACTACTACTACTACTACTACAACTACTGCACTAATGCTACTACTACTTCAACTACTGCTATTATTTCTACTAATACTAATTCAACTACTGATACTACCACTACTACTACTGTTGTTCCTGCTACTAGCGCTTCTCCAATTAGTATGACTATTGCTACTAATACTACTGCTGCTACTTTCACTACGGCTCCAACAACTACTACAACTACTGCGGCTACTACTCCTTTGGCTACAACAACTACTACTACTATTACTACTGCGAATGCTGCTACTGTTGTTGCTACACTCCTACTGCTACTAATACTAATGCTACTACGGCTACTCCTCCTACAGCACCTCTGCTACTACTACTACTAATGTTGCTGCTTCAATAAATACTACTACTACTGCTCAAACTACTACAAGTACTCCTACTACAGTCACAATTGCTGCTACTCAACTACTACTTCTGTTACTCCTTCGAATACTTCCGCTATAACTATTACTACATCTGCTACTACTACTATTGCTACTACTACTACTACTATGACTTTCACCAATGATACTCCTGCTACTACTGCTACTTCTACTACTTTGACTACTGATACGGCAACTACTACGCCTACTACTATTGCTACTGCTACTACTACTACAGCTCCTTTTGCAACTACTGCTACCGCTACTACTATGACTGCTACTACTACACTAGTACTAATATAGCTATACCTACTATTGCTGTTGCTACTGCTACTCCTATGTCTACTGCTACTACTCCTACTTCTACTGCTTCTACTACTACTACAACAACTACCACTACTACTGCAACTATTGCTACTACCACTCCTACTACTTCTGCTACTACTGCAACTACTGTTACTTCAGCTAATACTGCAACTACTACTACTACTACTACTACCAATATTGCTACCACTACTACTACTACTACTGCTTCTCCTACTACTACTACTAATACTACTACAACTACTATAGCTACTCCTACATATGATTCTGCAACTTCTACTACTACCACTGCTACGTCTATAATTGCTACTACTTATGCAACTACTACTGCAATTGCTACTATTACTACTTCTCCTACTACTACTACTTCAGCTAATATAAATGCTATAACTACTACTTCTACGACTACTACTGCTACTACTATTGCTACTGCTACTACTACAACTACCACTGCTACTACTACAACTACTTCTACTACTACTACTACTATAGCAACAACTGCTACTGCTACTGCTACTACTACTACTGCTGCTACTACTGCTACTCCTCCAAGTATAACTACTTTTGCTACTACTACAGCTACTACTACTACTATGGCTACTACTACTCCTCCTCCTCCTCCTCATACTACTACTACTGCTACAACTACTACTACTTCTGTAGCTGCTACTAGAACAACTAATACTACTATCACTACTAGTACTTCTACCACAACTACTACTTGTGCTATTATTGCTACTACTACTACTCCTCTTACTTTAGCAACTACAACTACTATTAGTACTTCTCTAACTTCTACTACTACTGTCACTACTACTACAGCTACTACTATTGCTTCTGCTACTGCTACAACTGCTGATACAATGGCTATTGCTGCAACTAATGATATTACTTCTACTACCACAACTACTGTTACTTCTACTAGTATTAGAACAACTACTACTTCTACTTCTACTACTTCTCCTGCTACTACTACTTATTGTACAACTACTGCTCCCACCGCAACTTGCACTATTTCTACTACTGATACTACTTCTAGTACTACTACTACAAGTAGTACAACTACTAGTACAACTACTACTACTACAACTAGAACTACTACAACTATAACTCCTAATACGACTACTACTACACTAGTACTACTACAACTCCTGCTACTACTTCTACTACTATTAGAAGGACTACTACTATTACTACTGCCGTTGTTATTACTGCAATGACTGTTGTTACTACTGCTACGAATGTTACAACTGCTACTACAGTAACTAGTGCTACTACTATTGCTGCTACTACTACTACTACTACTATTATTGTTACCACTACTCCTACACCAACCTCTACTCCTACTACAACTCCTACTACTACTACTACAACTAGTACTACAACAACAACAACTACTACTACTACTACTACTCTACCACAACTTATGCTACTACTACGACTACTATCATTGCGACTACTACTCCTCCTACTCCTACTATTACTACTACTACTGCCGCTGCTAATACTACTAACACTACAACTACTGCTACTATTAATACTGCTACTACTATTACTACCACTATTGATACTACAACTTCTTTTGCTATTAATATTACTACTAAAATAACAACAACTACTACTCCTATTACTACAATTACTATTACTACTGCTGCTGCAACTTCTACTACTACTACTGCACCTACTACGGCACCTACAATAACTCCTACTCCTACCCCAACTCCTACTGCTAATACTACTACTATGACAACTAGTACTACTACTACTACTAGTACTAATACTTCTACTACTACTACTACTACTCGTACTACTACTAGTACTAATACTACTACTACTATTATTACTACTACTACTACTACTACAAATACAACTGCTACTAGTACTAGTGCTACTATTACTACTATTACTACTACTACTACTACTGCTACTGCTACTACTACCACTGCCCCAACAACTACTACTACTTCTACTACTACTGCGCCTACTGCTACTACTACTACGGCCATTATTGCTACTACTATTGCTACTACTACCGCTGCTACTTCTACTACTACTCCTGCAATCGATACTATTCATGCTGACACTACTACTGTCACAATTGCAACTATTAGTACTACCGCAACTACTACTACTCCTACTGCTACGG
>RXID01022538.1:0-26338 GCA_005019695.1 Trichopus zeylanicus subsp. travancoricus
AGGAGTAGCAGTAGGAGTAGTAATAGCTACTATAGAAGCAGTAGTACTGGTAGTAGTCACAGTAGTAGTAGTAGATGTACTAGTAGTAGTAGCAACAGGAGTAGTAGTAGTGGTAGTAGGAGAAGTTTTAGTAGTTGTTGCAGTAGCAATAGCAATAGTTGTAGTTGTCGTAATAGTAGTAGTAGTAATAATAGGAGGAGTAGTAGTAGTAGTACTAGTACCTGTAACAATCATTGCTGTAGTAGCAGTAGTTGTTGTAGCAGTATTTATGTTAGTTGTAGTAGTTGTTGTTGTAGTAGTAGTAGTAGCATAGCGGCAACAACAGCAACAGTAGTAGCAATTATTGTAGAAGTAGTCATGGTATTCACGTTCACTGTAGTAGGAGTGGCATTCGCAATCGTAGTAGTAATAGTAGTAGTAGCCACAGTAGTAGAAGTAAAAATAATAGTATGAGTGGCAGTACTAATTGCAGTAGTGGTTGCAGTAGTAATAGTAGTAATAGGAGTAGTAGTAGTTGCTGTCGCAGTAGTAGGAGTAGTAGTCCGGTAGTAGTAATAGGAGGAGGAGGAGGAGTAGTAGTAGTAACAATAGGAGTTGTAGTAGTAGTGATAGTAGCAGTAGAAGTAGTAGTACTATTGGTAGTAGTAGTAGTACTAGAAGTAGTAGTCGAAGTAGGTGGATAGTAGTAATAGGAGTAGCAAGAGTAGGAGTAGTGGTAGAAGTAGTTGTAGTAGTTGTTGTTGTTGTTGTAGCAATAGTAGCAGTAGTAGTTATCGTAGTGGAAGTAGTGGTAGTAGCAGTAGTAATTTTAGTGGCAGTCAAATTAGTTGTAGCAGCTGTGGTAGTAGTGGCAGCTGTAGTAGCATTAGTAGTGGTTGTTGTTGTTATTGTAGCAATAGAGCAGTAGTAGCAGTAGTAGCATAAGTAATAGTTGTAGCAGTAGTGTGCTTGAGTAGTAGTTGTAGTGGCAGTCGAACAAGTGGTAGCAGTAGTAGCAATAGTAACCGTAGTAGCAGCAGTAGTAGTAGCAATCATAGTAGTAGTAGCAACAGCAGTAGTAGTCGTAGAAGTAGTAATAGAAGTAGAAGTGGTAGTAGTGCTAGTAGCAGTAGCAGCAGCAGTAGTAGTAGTAGCAATAGTAGTATTAGTAATACTAGTAGTAGTAGTAATTGTAGTAGCTATAGTAGTATTAGTTGGAGTAGCAGTAGTAGTGGTAGTAGCAGCAGCAGTAGTAGTATTAGTAGTTGTTGTAGCAGTCGTAGTAGTAGTAGCAACACCAGTAGTAGTAGTAGTAATAACAGTAGCGACTATAGTAGTAGCAACAATTGTGGTAGCAACTATAGTAGTAGCAGCAGTTGTAGGAGCAACTTTAGTAGTAGTTGTCGTAGTAGTTGTAGTAGTAGCAGTAGTTGCCACACTAGTAGTAGTAGCAGCAGTAGTAGTGATAGTAGCAGTTGTAGGGGTAGTAGTAATAGTTGTAGTAGCAGTAGTAGTAGTCGTAGAAGTAGTAGTAGCAGCAGTAATTGTAGCAGTAGTAGCAACAGTAGCTGTTATAGTAGAAGTAGCAGTAAAAGTAGTAGTATTCGTAGTAATAGTAGTATTCGTAGTAGTAGTATTAGTAGTAGTTATAGTAGTACTAGTAGCCGTAGAAGTAGTGATAGTAGTAGTAGTTGTTGTTGTTGTAGTGGTAGTAGTAGTAGTATTACGTGTAGTAGTTGTAGTAGCGGTAGCTATAGTAGAAGTAGTTGTAGTAGCTATAGTAGTAGCAGCAGTTGTAGTAGTAGTAGCAGCAACATTATTTGGAATAGTATAGTCGTTGTAGCAGCACTAGCAGTAGTAATAGCAGTAGTTGTAGTGGTAGCACTAGTAGTGGTAATAGTAGATGAAGTAGCTGTAGTTGTAGTTGTAGTAGTAGTAGTAGTAGCAATAGTTGCAGTAGTAGTCATGGTAGTATTAGTAGTTATTGCTGTAGCAGTAGTACTATCAAGTGTAGTAGTAGTAGTAGTATTAGGACTTGGAAAAGTTGTAGCAGTAGTAGTAGCGGCACCAGTAATAGTAGTAGTAGTAATAGTAGTAGTAGTAGAAGAAGTAGCAGCAGTAGTAGTAGTAGCAGTAACAATAGTGGTAGAAGTAGTAATAGAAGCAATAGCAATAGTAGTTGCAGTAGTATTACTAGTTCAAGCAGCAGCAGTAGTAGCAGTAGTAGCAGCAGCAGTATATCTTTTAGCAGTAGTACTAGTTGTGGTAGTAGTAGCTGCAGTAGCTGCAGCAGCGGTAGTAGTTGTAGTAGTTGTAGTTATTGTAGTAGTAGTAGTAGTAGCAGTTGTAGTAGCAATAGTAGTAGTAGTAGTAGTAGTAGCAGTACCAAAAGCTATTGTTATAGTAGTAGTAATAGTAGCAACAGTAGTAGTAGTAGCAGTAGTTGTGGTTGTAGGAGAAGTAGTAGTAGCAGGAGTAGTAATAGTGGTAGTCGTAGTAGCAACAGTAGTAGTAGTAGCAGTAGCAGCAGCAGTAGTAGCGGTGGTAGTAGCCATGGCAGAAGTTGTAATAGTGGTGGTCGTAGTAGTAGTAGTAGTGGTGGTGGTGATGGTGGAAGTAGTAGTAGATGTAGTAGTAGTAGTAGTCGTTGTTGTAGTTGTTGTTGTAGTTGTAGTAGCAATAGTACTAGTAGCTGTAGTAGCAACAACAATAGTAGTTGTAGTAGTAGTTGTTATTATAGCAACAGGAGCAGTAGTAACAGTAGTAGTAGTAGTAGTAGATGTTGTTATGGTGTTATTAGTAGAACTAGCAATCGTAGTAGCAGTCGTAGTATTCATAGCAGCAGTAGTAGAAGAAGTAGCAATCATAGCAGTCATAGAAGTAGCAGTAGTAGTTCTTGTAATAACAATAGTAGTTGTCCTAAAACTAGTAGTAGTAGTAGTAGTAGTAGTAGTAGTAGTAAGAGTCGTAACAGTAGCAATAGTAGCATTAGTAGTAGCAAATGTTATGGCTGTAGTAGCTGTAGCAGTAGTGGTGGTAGCAGCTGTAGTAGTGTCGTAGTAGTAGTTGTAGTAGTAATAGTAGTAGCTATAGTAGTGGTAGCGGTAGCTATTTTGGTAGTAGTAGGAGGAGGATGAGCTATAGTTTTAGTAGCAGTAGTAGCAGGTATAGTAGTTGTAGCATTAGTAGTAGTATTATAAGGAGTGGTAGTAGCAATAGCAATAGTAGGAGTAGTAGTAGTTGTTATTTTTGTAGTATAGTTGTTTGTGTTGTAGTTGTAGTAGTAGAAGTAGTAGTAGTTGTAGTAGTAGCAGAAGTAGTACTAATAGTAGTAGAGGAGTAGTAGTAATAGTGGAAGTAGCGGTAGGAGCAGTTGTAGTAGTAGTAGTAGAAGATGTAGTAGTAGCGTAACAATAGCTATAGTAGCCGTAATAGCAGTATTGGTAGTAGTAGTAGTACTATGTGTAGTAGTAGCAGTAGTAATAGTACTAGTAGTAGTGGTATTTCTTGTTATTATTGTTGTAGTAGTAGAAGTAGTTGTTGTAGTTGTGGTAGTAGTAGTAGTAATAGTCATAATTGTTGTAATTGGTGTAGTAGTAGTAGTAATAGTAGTAGCAGTAGTTGTAGTTTTAGTTATAATCGCAGGAGTTGTTGTAGAAGTAGTAATTGTAGTAGGAGTAGTGGTAGTTGTAGTAGTAGCAGTTGTTGTTCTTGTACTAGTAGTTGTTGCAGCAGTAGCAATAGCAGTAGTGACAGTATAAGTAGCTATAGTAGTAATAGTTTGAGTTATGGTAGTAAAACTAGTAGTAGTAGCTGTAGTTGTAGTTATAGTAATAACACTACTAGTAGCAGTAGTTATTGTAGCAAAAGTAGCAACTATAGTAGGAGTAGTGGTAGTTATAGTTGTAGTAGTAGTAGCAGAAGTAGTAGTTGCAGCAGTAGCAACAACGGTAGTCGCAATAGTAGTAGTAGTATTAGTATTACTAGTAGTAGTTGTGGTAGTAGTAGCAGTAGGAGAAATAGTAGTAGTAGAAGTATTGGAGAAGTAGTAGTGGCAGTCGTAGCAGTCTTAGTAGTCATAGTCGTCGTAGTAGTAGTAGCAGTAGTAGTAGTAGGAGTGGTAATAATAGTTATAGTAGTTATAGTAGTAGTAGTAGAAGTATCAGTAGAAGTAGTAGTAGTAGCAGCAATAGCAGAAGTAAGAGTAGTAGTGGTAGTAGCAGTAGTAATAGTAGTCATAGCAGTGGCTATAGTAATAGTAGAAATAACCGTAGCAGCAGTAGCCATAGTAGTAGTAGCAGTAGTAGCAATAGTAGCAGCAATAGTAGCAGCAATAGTAGTAGCAATATTAGTAGGTATCAAGTAAGTAGCATTAGTAGTAATAGTAGCATGAGTGGCAGTAGTACCTATAGTAGGAGTAGTAGTAGTATTAGTAGTAGTCGTACTAGTAGTAGTTATTGTTGTAGTAGTAATAGCAGTTGTAGCACTGGTTATAGTAGTAGTAGTAGGAGTAGTAGCGCTGCTTCTAGTAGTAGTAGTAGTACTCGCAACAGCAGTACTAGTAGTGGCAGTATTAGTAGCAGAAATTGCAGTAGTAGAAGTAGTAGTAGTAGCAGTAGTAGTTGTCATTGTTGTTGTAGTAGTAGTAGCAGTAACAACAACAACCGTAGTAGTAGTAGTAGTAGTAGTAGTAGTAGTAGTAGCACTGGCTGTAGTACTTGTAGTAATTGTAGTAGCGTGACTAGTGGCAACAGTATTTGTAGGAGAAATTGCAATAGTAGTAGTAGTAGTAGTAATAGTAATAGTCATAGTAGTAGTAGTAATTGTAGTAGTAGTTGCTGTCGGAGTACTATTAGTTGGAGTTGGTGTAGGAGTGGAACTTGTAGCAGTAATAATAGATATAGTAGTACAAGTAGTAGTAATAGGAGTAGTAGAAGTTATTGTAGTAGCAGCAGCAGTAGTAGTAGACGTAGTAGAGTAGTGGTAGTAGTAGTATTAGTAGTAGGAGTATTAGGAGTACTAGTAGTAGTTGTAGTAGTAGTAGTATTAGAAGTAGTAGTGGTAGTAGTGGTAGTAATAGCCGTTGTGCTTGTAGTAGTACTAGTAGCAGGCATAGTAGTACTAGTAGTTGTAGAGTACTAGTAGCAATAGTAGTTGTAGAAGTACTAGTAGTAGTCATAGTAGAAGTACAAGCAATAGAAATAGTAGTAGTAGTGGTGGTGGCAATAGTATTAGAAGTAATTGTAGTTGTAATAGTATTAAAAGTAGTGGTAGTAGCAGTAGTAGTTGTTGTAGCAGCTGCAGTAGTAGTTGTAGTAGTAATAGTATTAAAAGTAGTGGTAGAAGTAGTAGTTGTTGTTGTAGCAGCTGCAATAGTAGTTGTATTAGTAGTAGTAATTTTAGTTGTAGGAGTAGTAGTAGTAATAGAAGGGGCAGCAGTTATAGTTGGAGTGGGGGTAGCAGAAGTAGGAGTAGTAGTCGTAGGAGTAGTTGTGCCAGTAGCAATTGTAGTAGTAATAGTAGTTGTCGTAGTAGTAGTTGTAGTTGCAGTAATAGTTGTAGTAGGTGTACTAGTAGTAGTAGTAGCAATAGTGGTAGTAGTAGTGGTATAAGTAGCGGTGGTAGTTGTTGTGGAAGTTGTAGTAGTAGTAGTAGTCATAATAGTTGTTGTTGTAGTAGAAGTAGTAGTACCAGTAGTAGTAGGAGTAGTAGTAGTTGTTGTTGTTATTGTTGTTGTTGTTGTAGTAGTAGTGGTAGCAGTAGTAGTAGCAATATCAGTAGTGGTGGTGGTAGGAGTAGCAGTAGTAGTGTTAGTAGAAGCAGTAATACTACTACTAGTAGTAGTAGTTGTTGTTGTTGTTGTTGTAGTAGTAGGAATAGTAGTAGTGGTTGGAATATGTGTAGTCGTAGTAGTAGTAGTGCAGTACTAGAAGTTGTGTAGTACTAGTAGTCGTAGTAGTTAAGGTAATAATTGGAGTAGTTGTTATTATTGTAGCAATTGTAGTCGTAGGAGTAGTAGTAGTAGTAGCGATAGTAGTAGTGGTAGTAGTAGCAACAGTAGTTGCTTTAATAGCAGAAGTAGTTGTAGGGGGTGTAGTAGAAGTAGTAAGAGCTGTATTAGTAGTAAGTTGAGTAGTTGTAGCACTAGAAATAGTGGTATTAGTAGTAGTTGAATGAGTAGTAGCAGTAGTAGTAATAGCAGCAGCAACAGTAGTGGCAAATGTAGTAGTAGTAGTAAAAGTAGAAGTCCTACTACTTGCAGTAGTAGTAGTAGCAGCAACAACAACAATAGCAGTTATAGCAGTATTAGTAGTAGTAGTGGTAGTAGAAACAATAGTTGTAATAGTAGGAGTAGTAGCCGCAGTAGCAATAGTAATAGTAGTAGCAGCTGTAGTAGTAGTTGTAGTAGTAGTAGTAATAGTAGTAGTAGCAGTGGTAGTTGCAGTACTAGTAGTAGTGGTGGTACCAGTTGATGTAGTACAGTAGTAACAGAAGTGGTAGTAGTGGTGGTAGTGGCAGCAGTAGCAGCAGCAGTAGTACTAGTAGCAATAGTAGTGCTACCAGTTGTTGCAATAGTAGCAGTAGTATTATTAGTACTACTAGTAGAAGTAGTAGCAACAGGAGTAGTTGTAGTAGTTGTAGTAGTAGAAGTAGTAGTAGGATAAGTAGTAGTTGTTGTTGTAGTAGTAGTGATAGTAAGAGAAGAAGTCATAGTAGTCAATAGCAGTAGCAATATTAGTTTTGATAGAAGTAGGCGTAGTAGTTGCTGTTGTAGAAGTAGCAGAAGTTGTTATAGTAGTTGTAGAAGTAGCTCTAGCAGCAGTAGTTGTTATCGTAGTCATAGTGGTTGTAGTACTAGTGGCATTAGTAGTATTACCAATAGTAGTAGTACTAGCCGCAGTTGTAGTAGTAGCAGTAGCAGTAGTAGAAGTAGTTGTAGGAGAAGCAGTAGTGGTAGTAGCAGTAGTAGAACTAGAAACAACAGTAATAGTAGAAGTAGTAGTAATAATAGGAGTACTATTAGTGTAGGAATAGTAGTAGTAGCAATAGTGGTGGTAGTAGTAGCGGTACTAGTAGTAGTAGCCGCATCAATAATAGTAGTAGTAAGAGTAGTAGTTGTACTACTAGTACTAATAACAGTATAAGTAGTTGTAGCAGTAGTAGTTGTAATAGGAGTAATAGTAGATGTAGTAGTGGTATTAGTAGTAATAGGTCTAGTAGTATGAGTAATAGTAGTACTAGTAGTAGTAGTAGCAATAATAGTAGTCGTAGTATAAGTTGTAGTAGTATAAGTTGCAGTTGTAGTAGTCATAGTAGTAGTAGAAGTAGTAATAGTAGTAGTTGTTGTAGTAGCGGTAGTAGTAGTAGTACTAGCATTAGTAGTAGCAGTAGTAGGAGTAGTATTGGTAGTTGTAGTTGTAGGAGGAGGAGGAGTCACTGTAGTACTGGTAGCAATAGTTGTAGTAGTAGTTGTTGTAGTAGTTTCAGTAGTAGCAGCAACGGAATCAGTAGCAGCAGCAGCAGTAGTATATGTAGGAGTGCTTCTACTAACTGTAGGAGTACTAGTAGCAGTGATAGTAGTGGTAGTAGAAGTAGTAGTAGTAGTAGTGGTAGTAGTAGTAGTAGTAACAGTAATAGAAGGAGTAGTTGTAGTAGTTGTTGTTGTAGTAGTAGTGGTAGAATTAATAGTAGTAATAGTAGTAGTTGTTGTAGTAGTAGCAATACTTGTTGTAGTAGTTATAGTAGTAGTGTAGTAGTAGTTGTTGTATTAGCAGTGGTGGAGGTAGTAGCAGTAGCAGTAGAAGCAATAGTAGCAGTTGTACCAGTAGCAGAAATAGTAGTAGCAGCAGTTGTAGGAGTAGCAGAAGTAGTAGTAGTAGTAGTAGTAGTAGTGGTAGTAGTAGTCACAGTACTAGTAATATGAGCAGTAGCAGAAGTAGTAATACCAGTAGCCGAACTATTTATAGGAGTTGTTTAGGAGTAGGAGTAGAAATAGTAACAGTAGTTGAAGTAGTAGGAGTTGTAGTAGTAGTAGTAGAAGTAGCAGCAGCAGTAGTAGTCGTTGCAGTTATTGTTGTTCTAGTAGTAGTAGTGGTAGCAGTTGTAGTTGTTCTAGTAGAAATAGTAATAGTAGTAGTTGTTGTTGTTGTCGCGGTAGTAATAGTAGTAGTGGTTGTTGTTGTAGTTGCAGTAGTTGTTGTAACATTAGTGTAGCTATAGTTGCAATAGTAGTAGTGGTGGTAGAGGTAGTTGCAGTAGTAGTAGTAATAGTAGTCATTATAGTAGTAGTAGTAGGAATAATAGTAGTAGGAGCAGTAATGGTAGTTGTAATAGTATTAGTAGTTGTTGTTGTTGTTCTTCTTCTTCTTGTCGTTGTTGTAGTAGTAAAAGTAGTAGCTGTAGTAGGAGTAGCAGTAGGAGTAGTAATAGCTGCTGTAGAAGTAGTAGTACTAGTAGTAGTCACAGTAGTAGTAGAAGTAGTCGCTGTAGTAGCAGTAGTAGCAGTAGAAGTACTAGTAGTAGTAGCATTAGGAGTAGTAGTAGTGGTAGTAGGAGAAGTTTTAGTAGCTGTTGCAGTAGCAGTAGTAATAGTTGTAGTTGTCGTAATAGTAGTAGCAATAGTAATGGGAGTAGTAGTACTAGTACTAGTACTAGTACCTGTAACAATCGTTGTTGTAGTAGTAGTTGTTGTTTTAGCAGTATTTGTGTTAGTTGTAGTTGTTGTTGTTGTTGTAGTGGTAGTGGTGGTGGTGGTGGTGGTAGTAGTAGTAGTAGCACAACAGCAGCAGCAGTAGCAGTAGTAGGAGTGGCATTCGCAATCGTAGTAGTAGTAGTGGTAGTAGTTGCTATAGTAGTAGTTTTAGTAGTAGTAATAGCAGTAATAGGAGTAGTAATAGTTGTTGAAGCAGTAATAGCAGTAGTGGTCGGGGTAGTAGTAATCGGAGTAATAGTAGTAGTAGTAGTAGTAGTAGTAGTAGTAACAATAGGAGTAGTTGTAGTAGTGATAGTAGCAGTAGAAGTAGTAGTACTATTGATAATAGTAGTAGTAGTAGTAGAAGTAGTAGTAGAAGTAGTAGAGGTAGTAGTATAGTAGTAATAGTAGTAGGAGTAAATGGATAGTAGTAATAGGAGTAGTAGGAGTAGGATTAGTGGTAGAAGTAGTTGTAGTAGTTGTTGTTGTTGTTGTAGCAATAGTAGCAATAGTAGCAGCAGTAGTAGAAGTAGTGGTAGTAGCAGTAGTAATTTTAGTTGCAGTTGAATTAGTTGTAGCAGTTGTGGTAGTAGTGGCAATAGTAGTAGCATTAGTAGCAGTTGTTGTAGTTGTTGTAGCAATAGAGTAGTAGTAGTAGTAGTATAAGTAATAGTTGTAGCAATTGTTGTGCTTGAGTAGTAGTTGTAGTGGCAGCCCAACAAGTGGTAGCAGTAGTAGCAGTAGTAACCGTAGTAGCAGTAGTAGTAGTAGTAGCAGCAGTTGAAGTCGTAGAAATAGTAATAGAAGTAGAAGTGGAAGTAGTGCTAGTAGCAACAACAGTAGTAGTAGTAGTAGCAATAGTAGTAGTAATACTAGTAGTAGCAGTAATTGTAGTAGTGGCAGTAGTATTAGTTGGAGTAGCAGTAGTAGTCATAGTAGTAGTGGGAGAAGTGGTAATTGTAGTAGGAGAAGAAGTAGTGGTAGTAGCAGCAGCGGTAGTTGTATTATTAGTTGCTATAGTACTCGTATTAGTAGTAGCACCACTAGTAGTAGTAGTAGCAGTAACAGTATCAACTATAGTAGTAGCAGCAGTAGCGGTAGCAACTGTAGTAGTAACAGCAGTTGTAGCAGCAACTTTAGTAGTAGTTGTGGTAGTAGTTGTAGTAATAGCAGTAGTTGCCACACTTGTAGTAGTAGCAGTAGTAGTAGTGATAGTAGCAGTAGTAGGGGTAGTAGTAATAGTTGTAGTAGCAGTAGTAGTAGTCGTAGTAGTAATAATAGTAGTAGTAGTAGCAATTGCAGCAGTAGTTGCAAAAGTAGTACTAGTAGCAGTAGCAACAATAGCAGTCATAGCAGAAGTAGCAGTAATAGTAGTAGTATTAGTAGTAACAGCAGCAGCTGCAGCAGCAGCAGTAGTATTAGTAGTCGTTATAGTAGTACTAGTAGTCGTAGTAGTAGTGATAGCAGTAGTAGTTGTTGTTGTAGTGGTAGTTGTAGTAGTAGTAAGTGTAATAGTTGTAGTAGCGGTAGCTGTAGTAGAAGCAGTTGTAGTAGCTGTAGTAGTAGCAGTAGTTGTAGTATTAGTAGCAGCAACATTATTAGTAATAGTAGTAGTCATCGTAGCAGCACTAGCAATAGTAATAGTAGTAGTTGCAGTGGCAACACTAGTAGTGGTAATAGTAGATGAAGTAGCTATAGTTGTAGTCATAGTAGTAGTAGCAGTAGTTGCAGTAGTAGTGGTAGTAGTAGTAGTAGTTATTGCTGTAGTAGTAGTACTATCAGTAGTAGTAGTAGTAGTATTCGGAATTTGAAAAGTTGTAGTAGTACTAGCAGCACCAGTAATAGTAGTAGTAGTATTACTAATAATTGTATTAGTCATAGTAGTGGTAGTAGGAGTAGTTGAAGTAGAAGTAGTAGCAGAAGTTGATGTAGAAATGGCAGTAGCAGAAGCTGTAGTCAGAGTAGTAGTCGTAGAAGTAGTAGCAATAGTTGAAGGACAAGTAATAGTAGTTGTAGTTGTAGTAGAAGTGGCAGTAGTAGTGGAAGTAGTAGTAGTTTCAGTAGTCGTAGTAGTAGCAGTAGTTGTGGTAGAAGTAGTAGCAGAAGTAGTAGAAGTAGTAGCAATAGCAGTCGTGCCATCAGTAGTAGTAGTAGAAGTAGTAGCAATAGCAGTCGTGCCATCAGTAGTAGTAGTAGAAGTAGTAGCAGAAGTTGTACTAGTAGCATTATTAGTAGCAGTAGTGGTAATAACATCAATAGTTGCCGCAAAAGTAGTAGTAGTAGTAGTAATTGTAGGAGCAGTAGTAGTATTAGTAGGAGTAACAAAAGTGGAAGTTTTTGTTTTGGTGGTGGTGGCGGTAGTAGTAGTAGTAGTTGTTGTTGTTGTTGTAGTAGTAGCAGTAGGAGTAGTAGTAGTAGTAGTAGCAGTAGTAGTAGTAGTAATAGTAGTAGTAGGACGAGGAGGAGGAGGAGTAACCATAGCAGCAGTAGTAGAAGTAGTTGTTGGAGCATTAGAAGTAGGAGGAGGGGTTGTAGTCGTAGTAGTAGTAGGAGTAGTAGTTGTTGTAGTAGCAGTAGCACTGGTGGTACTCTAGCAGCAGTGGTAGAAGTTGGTGCTATATTGGCGGATGTAGTACTAGAAGCAATCATAGTGGTAGGAGTAGCAGTAGTAGCAGGAGTACTAGCAGTAGTAGTTGCCAGAGTGGTAGCAACAATAGTAGCAATAGTAGAAGTAGTTGAAGCAGCAACAGCAGTAGTAGTGGCAGAAGCAGCAATTGTAGTAGTTGCAGCAGCATTAGTAGTAGGAGCAGTAGTAGTGTATTAGTAGTAGTAGCAGCAAAAGTAGAAGCATTTGCAGAAGGAGCAATAATAGTAGTTGTAGTACTAGTAGAAGAAGTGGTATTAGTAGTAGTAGTAGTGACCGAAGTAGTAAATAGTAGTTGTCGTAGTAGTAGTAGTAGTCGTAGTAGTTGGAGTAGTCGGAGTAGTAGTAGTAGTAGCAGCAGCAACTATAGTGGTAGTAAAAGTATTAGTAGTGAAAGTAGTAGCAGCAGAAATAGTATTTGTAGTAGTTGTAGTAGCAGTAGTAGTAGTAGTAGTAGCAATAGTAGTGGCAGTAGCAGAAGTAATAGTAGTAGGAGTAGTAGTAGTAGTGACCGAAGTAATAGTAGTTGTCATAGTAGTAGTAGTAGTCGTAGTAGTTGGAGCAGTCGGAGTAGTAATAGTACCCGCAGCAGCAGCCATAGTGATAGCAAAAGTGTTAGTAGTGAAAGTAGTAGTAGCAGAAATAGTAGTTGTAGTAGTTGTAGTAGCAGTAGTAGTAGTTGTTGTAGCAATAGTAGTGGCAGTAGCAGAAGTAATAGTAGTAAGAGTAGTAGTTCTTGTAGTAGTAGTAGCAGTAGCAGCAGTAGCAGTAGTACCAGCAATAGCGACAATAGCAGTAGTAGTAGTTGTAGCAGCAGTAGTAGCAATAGTAGTAGTAGTTTCAGTTGTTGGGGTATTAGTATTAGTAGTTTTAGTTGTTGAAGTAGTTGTAGCAGCAGCAGTAGTAGCAGTAGCAATAGTAGCAGTAGTTGCAGTAGTAGAAATGGTAGTCGCACTACCAGTAGCAACAGTAGTACTAGTAATAGTAGTAGTAGAAGTAGCAGTTGTATTAGTAGTAATAGTAGTAGTAGTAGTAGCAGTAGTAGTAAAAAAATAGTAGCAGTAGCAAGAGCAGCAGTAGTAAGAGTAGCAGTAATAGTTATTGTAGTAGTAGTAGTAGTAGAAGTATCAGCAGTAGGAGTAGCTGTAGTAGTAATAATAGTAGCAGTAGTAGTTGGAGAAGTAGTAGTAGTTGTTGTACTAGTAGTAATAGTAGAAGAAGAAGTCATAGTAGTAGCAGTAGCAATAGTAGTAGTAGTAGTTGTTGTAATAGAAGTAGTAGTAGTTGTCACTGTAGTTGTGGAAGTAGCACTAGCAGCAGTAGTTGTTATAGTAGTCGTAGTGGTAGTAGTACTAGTTGCATTAGTAGTAGTACCAGTAGTAGTTGTTATAGTAGTCGCAGTGGTAGTAGTAGTGGTAGCAGCAGCAGTTGTTGTTGTTGTACGAGTGGCATTAGGGGTAGTATCAGTAGTGGTAGTAGTAGCAGCACCAGTAATAGTAGAAGCAGTAGTAGTAGCTGGAGTTGTAGTAGTAGGAGTAGCAGTAAGAGTACTAGTATTAATAGTAGAAGTAGGAGCAGTAGGAGTAGATGTAGTAGTAGTAGCAGTAGTAGTAGGAGAAGCAGTAGTTACTTTGGCTCAAAACTCCTACTACTGCTACTCCAACTACTACAAAGCCTACTACTCCTGCTAGCCAAACTCCTACTCCTGCTGTTACTAGTACTACTACTACTACTGCTAGAACAACAAGAACAAATACTACTACGCTTACTATATTACTACTACTACTCCTAACACTCCTACTACTACAACTAATATTCCTACTATTACAAATACTACTACACCTACTACTACTAATACTACTATTACAACTATTACTACTACTACTACTACTACTACTACTATTACAATTATTACTACTCTTACAACTATCGGAACTACTAATACTAATACTAACACTACTACTACTACTAGTAGTATTAGTACTAATACTAACACTCCTAATACTAATAATACTACTACTACTAATACTGCTTCCACTACTACTGCTACTTCTACAACAACTATTACAATAACTACTACTACAGCTACAACTACTACTACTTCCTACTGCTTTCACCCCTCCAACAACTACTACTACCCCTACTCCAACTACCCCTGCTCCAACTAACACTACTACTACTACTACAAGAACAACTTCTACTACTACTAGCACTACTTCTACTACTACAATTACAATTGCTACAACTGCTACTCGTACAACTACTGGTACAATTCCTACTAATACTAACACTACTACTACTCCTCCTACTACTACTCATACTCCTACACCAACTCCTACTTCATCGCCTACTACTGCTACTACTCCTACACCTACTGCTACAACTATTGCTCCAACTACCACTACAGCTACTAAAACTACCACTCCTACTCCAACTCCTATTGCTATTATAGCTACTAGTACTACTGCTAATGTCACAACTACCACTACCACCACTACTACTACCACCACAACTAATACTACTACTACTACTACTACTACTAGTACTACTACTAGTAGTACTACAACCCCTAGTACAATTGCTACTATTACTACTCCAACTATGACTGGTACTACTTCTACTAATACTAACACTACTACTAGTACAACTTCTAATACTAACACTCCTATTACTTCTACTACTACTACTACTACTACTACTACTACAACTACTACTACTCTAACCACTGCTACTTATAGCACTCCTACGACTACTACTACCACTACTACAAATCCTACTACTACTCCTACTCCAACTCTCACTCTCCTGTTACTAGTACTAGTACTACTACTACCACTACTACTACTAGTACAACAACAACTAATACCAATATTACTATACTACAACTCCTACAACTACTCCTACTACTACTAGTAATATTAGTACTCCAACTACTACTACTACTACTACATTCCTACACTCCTACTATGACTAATACTACTATTACCACTACTTCCACTATTACAACTACTACTACAATTACCACTACTCCTACTACAACTACTACTGCTGCTGCTACTCGTAATAATACTACTACTCCAAATAATACTACTACTACTTCTACTACTATTGCTACTGCTACTACAACAACTACTATTACTACTACAACAAAAACTACTACTACTACTAATACTACTACTACTACTATTAGTACTGCTACTACTGCTGCTGCTACTGCCGCTACTACTACTGCTACTACTCTTCTGGTACTACTCCTACTACTACTGCATCTAAAACTTCTGTGACTACTGCTGTAGCTATTGCTGCAACTACTACTACTGCTACTTCTACTATGACTACTACTACTACTACCATTGCTACTACTGTTGTTGGTACTACTACTACTACTACTAATACTAACACTACTCCCACTATAACAACTACAAGAACTATTACAACTATGACTACTACTATTCCTACTACTAATACTACTACTACAACAACAACAACAACTACTACTACGTCTACTTCTATTTCAACTGCTACTCCTACTACCGCTACTACAACTACTCCTACTACCACCACCACTACTACTACTACGACTACAACTATCCCTACTCCTACTCCAACTCCTATTGCTACAACAACTAATACTACTGATGCTACCACTACTCCAACAACTACAACTGCTACAACTACACCTCCTACAACTTGTATTACGATAACTTCTACAAATACTACTACTATTACTACTACTACAACTACTGTACTACAACTACTAATAATTTTACTACTGTTACTGCTACTATTACAAGAATAACTACTACTATGACTACTTCTATTCCTACTACTACTACTACTACTACCTCTACTACTATTCCAACTCCTACTACTACTACTACTACTACTGCTACCCCTACTCCTACTACTCCTACTACTACTACTGCTACCCCTACTCCTATTCCAACACCTACTCCAACTCCTACAGCTACTACACCTGCTAGTACTACTATTAACACAACTCCAACAACTACAACTTCCACTGATACTCCTACTCCAACTCCTACTGCTGCTACAATGAATAATACTGCTGCTACCACTGCTCCACCAACTACAACTCCTGCTACAACTCCTGCTGTTGCTACTACTACTACTACTAATACTATGACTACTACTGCTACTCCTGCTCCTACTACTATAACTACAACAACAACAACAACAATAACTACTACTACTATTACTACTATGTCTACTACTATTGCGACTCCTACTCCTACTACTGCTACTACTAATACTCCTCCTACCACTACTACGACTACTACTATTCCTACTCCTCCTAAAACCCTTACTACTACAACAACTACTACTGCTGCTGCCACCACTTTTCCACCAACTACGACTACCACTACTACACCTAGTACAACTCCGACTACTACTACTACTACAACTACTATTACTACTAGTACTAGTACTACTACTACTGCTACTACTACTACTTCTATTCCACCTCCAAAGACTGCTACCACTACTACTACTACTAGTAGTACTACAACTACTGCCACTCCTACTATAACTCCGACTCCGACTCCGACTCCTACTACTACTCCTACTTCTACCACTACTAGAACTACAACTACTACTACTGCGACTACGGCTGCTACAACTAGTGCGACTACTAATGTCGCTGTAGCTGGTACATCTGCAACTGCTACTTCTACTACTACTACTACTACTACTACAATGACTACTACTACTATTACTAGTAGTTCCACTACAACCACTACTACCACTACTACTAGTACTACTACAATTCCTCCTACTACAGCTACAACGACTACCACTACAAACCCTGCTACAAATTGTACTCAAACTCCTCCTCCCGCAGTTACTACTACTCATACTCCTACTGTTGCTACAACTACTACAACTACAAACCCTACTTCTTCTCCTACTCAAACTCCTACTCCTCCTATTGCTACTCTTACTACCACTACAACTACAACAACAACAAAAAATACTATTACTCTTTCTATGCTAGTACTACTACTACTCCTAACACCCTAACTACTACTACTACTACTACTACTCCTCCTCCTACAAATAGTACCACACCTACTACTACTACTACTACAACTACAACTAATACTACTACTCCTAGCTCTCCTACAACTTCAACTACTACTACTCCCACTACTACTACTTCTACTACACTCCTACTACTACAATTACCACTACTACTCTGACTACTACTACTACTATTACTACTACTCCCACTACTACTGCTACTCCAAATGCCACTATTGCTACTACTACTCATACTAAAAAAACTACTCCAAATACTCCTACTACAACAACAATAACAACAACTACTACTGCTACTTGCTACTCCAACTTCTACTAGTACTACCACTACTACTATTGCAGTTACTATTATTACTAATACCAAAACTACTACTACTACTACTACTACTACTAATACTAATACTATTACTATTACTACTACTACTGCTGCTGCTGCTACTGCTTCTACTACTAGCACAATTGCTACTATTACTACTCCTACAACTAATGAAACTACTACTACTAATAGTAACACTACTAATACTACTACTAGTATGCTACTAAGACTAACGCTCCTACTACTTCTACCACTACAACTACTACAAATTTTACTACTCCTACTACTACTATTACTCCCGGCACTCCTACGACTTCTACAACTATGACTCCCAGCTCCAACTACTACTAATACGACTACTACTACTACTATTGCTACTACTACTACTATGACTACTCTTACTGCAAGTACTGCTCCTAGTACTACTACTACTACTACTATTCGTAGTAATACTACTACCCCAAACAATCCTACCACTACTACTATTGCAACAACTGCTACTACTACAACTAATACTACTGCTACTACTGCCGCTGCTGCTACTAAGACAACTACTACATTACTAATAGTATAACTCCTACTACTACTCCTTCCACAATTGCTACTACTGCTACTACAATGAAAACAACTACTACGATTACTTCTACTACTACACCTGCTACTATAGCAGTTGCTGCTACTACAGCTGCTCCTGCTACTACAACTGTTGTTGCTACTACTATAACTACTACTACTTCTTCTTCTTCTACTACTACTGCTATTCCAACTCCTAATCCAATTATTGCTACTTCTACTACTCCACCTACTACTACTACTATAGCTATTATGATACCTACTCCAACTCCCACTACTACTTCAACTCCTACTACTAGGACTACCTCCACTACAACTACTACTACACCTATTACAACTCCTACTCCAACTGCTTCTACAACCACAGCTACTATTACTGCAACTACTACTCCTACTACTAGTACTATTGCTACTACTACTATAACTACTACTACAACTACAACTACTGGTACTTATACTACTAATACTAACACTACTACTACTACTCCTACAACTACTACCACAAATACTACTATTCCTACTACTAGTCCTACTCCTACATTGACTACAACCACTACTACTTCAACTACTACTACCATTACTACTACTTGTACTATTACTACTACTACTATTACAATTGCTACTACTATAGCTACTACGGCTACGACTGCTCCTACTGCTATGGCTGCTACTACTGCTATAACTATTGCTACTACTACAACGGCTACTACTATACTACTACTACAATAACAACTACTATTACTCCTACTACTGCTCCCACCCACACACGAACTCCGTCTACTACTCCTACTACTATGACTATTACCGCAACTACCATGACTACTCCAACTCCAACTACTACTACTACTCCTACTACTGCCACGACCACAACACTACTACTACTACTACAGCTACGACTCCTCTTACTACTTCAACTGCTACTACTGCTACTATTACGACTACTCCTACTACTACTACTACTACTACTACTGCTATTACTCGTACTAATACTGCTACTCCAAACACTCCTCCTACTACTACTCCTACTACTGCTAGTACTACTACTACTACAACTATTATTACTACTACTACCACTCCTACTGCTACTATTACTACTACTACTACTACTACATTACTACTAGTACAACTGCTACTACTATTACTCCTTCGCTACTCCTACTACTAGTACAACTATTACTACTGCTGCTGCTATAACTACCACCACAACAACAATAACTAGTACTGCTACTATTTGTGCTATTACTACTACTGCTACTACTACTTATACAACTACAATTACTGCTGCTGCTGCTGCTACTAATACTACGTCTCCTCTTGTTGCAGCTACTACTGCTAGTACTACTACTGATCCTGCTTCTTCAGCTACTACTGCTATTGCTATTCCGAGAGCTACAACTGCTACAACAACTACTACAACTACTACTACTACTACCACAACTACTAACACTGCTACAACTACTAGTACTACTGTTGTGCCTCCTACTGCACTACTACTGCTACTGCTACTACAATTGCAACAACGACTACTACAACAACCACTTCTACAATTTTTGTTATTGCTGCTACTCTAACTACTACTCCAACTACTCCTACCACAACAACTACTGCTACTACTACTGCTTCTACTACTACAACTAGAAGAACAACAACAACTACTACGACTACTACTATGCTTGTAATACTACTACCACTATTACTACTACTACTGTTGTTGCTATTGCCGCTGCTACTACTACTACTACTTCTGCTACTATAACAACAACTACTGCTGCTGCTACTACTACTATGATTACAACTAATGCTTCTACTACTGCTACTACTACTGCTCTTACTACTAAAACTGCTGCTGCTAATACTACTACTACTAATATTCCCACCACAATTGCTACTACTTCTCCTACTACTACAACTACAACAATAACTACTACAACAACAACTGCTATTCCTACTGCTACCACTACTACTACTACTTCTACAACTACTACTATTACTACGTTTCCTACTATTCCAACTCCTACTCCTACTACCACTACCACTACTACTCCTACTCCTGCTACTGCTACCACTACTACTACTACTACTACTACTACTACTACGATGGCTACTACTATTCCTACTCTTGCTCCAAATTCTACTACAAATACAATAATAATAGCTACTGCTACCACAACTCCAACAACTGAAACAACAGCAACAACTACTACTGCTACCACTACCACTAATACTAATATTACTACTATTGCTGCTACTGCCTCTACTACAACTGCTAGTAGTACTACTACTATTGTTGTTGTTCATATTGCTACTTCAACTACTACTCCTACTACTACACCTACAACTATACTTACTACTACTACCACTACTGCTACTACTACAACAATGGCTACTACAACGAGAACTACTACTACAACTACTTCTATTGCTACTGCTAATGCCACTACTCCAATTACTACCCCTGCTACCACTAGTACAACAACAAAAACTACTACTATACAACTGCGACAAATAATTACTACAACAATAACTACTACTACTACTACCACCACTACTCCAACAATTACAACTCCTAGTAGTACTCCTACTACAACTCCTACAAATATTACTACTACTCCTACTACTAGTCTTACAACTACACCTACTCCAACTCCTACTGCTACTACTACTCCTAGTACTACCACTACTACTACTACTACTTCTACTACTGCTGCTGCTCCTACTACTACTACTACTACTACTACTACTACTACTACTACTACAACAAATGCAACTGCTAATACTACTGCAACTACTATTACTGCTACAACAACAACTACCACTACTCCTACTACTACTGCTACTGCTACCTCTGCTACTACTACTGTTACTACTGCAACTACTGCTGCTATTGCTAGTACTACTACAATAGCAACTACCACTAATACTCTAGCTGCTACCACTACTATTAGTATTACAACAACAACTACTGCTACTACTACCACTACGGCAACTACTAGCACTACTACTGCAACCACTACTACTACTACCACCACTACTAATACAACTACTACTACAACTACTCCTACTACTATGATTACTACTACCAGTACTACTTCTACTACTACTCCTATTGCAACTACTGCTACAACAACTACTACTACTATTGCGACTGCTAGTATTACCAATACCACTCCTACGGCTACTACTACTACTACTACTTCTACTACTACCACTATTGCTTCTAGTACTACTACTACCACCACCACTACTACTACTACAACTGCTACTACTACTACTACTGCTACTGCTACTACTGCTACTTCGACTACTACTACTACTCCTACTACGATTATAACTACTGCCACTATTTCTCCTACTACTTCTACTACTATTACTACTACTACTACTGTCAATAAAACTACAACTAATGCTACTGCAACTACTGCTACTTCTGCTGCAACTATAGCTACATCTACTACAACTACACCTACTGCTTCTGCGACTACTACTTCAGTTACTACTGCTACTACTACTGCTGCTGCTACAACCACTACAGCTGTTGCTGTGACTCCTACTACTACTACTACAAAAACTACTACTACTATTACTATTACTTTAACTACTACAACTTCTAGTCATACTACTGTTGTTGCTGCTCCTGCTACAACTCCTACTACTACAACTACTATTACTATTGTTTCTACTACTGCAAGTACTACAACTACTAGTACTGCTATTACTACTAGAAGTACTAATACAACTACCACTACTACTAATAATACTATTACTAATAATACTACTATTACTGTTGCTACTACGACCGCTCTTGCTACAGCTACTAGTACTTCTTTTCTGACTGCTACTAGTATTGCTACTACTACTACTACTGTTATTACTACTACCACTACTGCTACAGCGACTACAACTACTGCTACTACTACTGCTACTACTACAACTACTACCACAACTACTACTACAACTACTACAACTGATTTTGCTGTTATAAGAACTACTACTACTGTTATCGCTGCTACTACTACTGGTACTACTATTGCTACTACTACTGCTACTGGAACTACTACTACTTCTGTTGCTATAGCCACTATTTCTAGTACTCCTTCAACTACTACTACAACTACTGCTGCTACTACTACTACAACACTAATACTTCTGCTATTGTCACTGCTATTACTAGTGCTCCTACAACTACAATTGTTGTGACTACTACTACTGCTATAGCTACTTCTTCTGTTGATGCTCTTTTAACTATAGCTACTGCTACCGCTCTTGTAATTACTACTACTACTACTACAATGATCACTACTGCTATTACTATGAGTATTAGTACTACTACTTCTGCAACAACAACTACTACTTCTACAACAACTTCTAGTACTACTGCTACTACTGCTGTTACTACAACAACTAATGCTACTACTACTACTACTACTACTACTACTACTACTACTACTACTACTACTACTACTACTACTACAGCTACTACAACTACTACTACTACTACTTCTAATACTACAATTATGACTACCACAGCTACTATTACTACACTACTACAAACACTGCTGTTACCACTACTATTTTTACTACTCCAACAAATACTATTATTACTGCTACTAATGTTACTAACACTACTACTGCTACTTACTGCTACTATTTCTACAACTTCTAATGCTACTTTTTCTACAACTCCTATGAGAACTACTATTACTACCGCTACTACTGCTACTACTATTACCGCTGCGACTTCTATTACTATTCCGACTCCTACTACTTCTACTGCTACTCCTACTACTACTCCTACTCCTTCTATTACTACTCCTACTGCTACTACATCTACCACTTCTTCTACTACAACAACAACTACTACTACTTCTACTGTTGCTGCTACTACTACTGATACTATTACTACTACTATAGCTACTACGACTACTACTACTACTACTACTACTACCACTACTAATACTACTACTACCACTACTAATACTACTACTACTACTTCTTTAACTACAGCTGCTGCTGCTGCTATTGCTACAACAACTACTATTACAACTATTACAACTACCACTACTCCTACTACTACTGCTGCTACTAGTACCACTATGGCAACTACTAGTACTACTACTGTAACCACTGCTACTACTACTACTACTACTTCTACTGCTACTTCTACTATTCCTACTACTACTCCTACTATAACTATAACTACTGCCACAACTTCTCCTACTACTTCTACTACTATTGTTGTTACTGCTGCTGCCAATAATACTACAACTAATGCCACTACAGCTACTGCTACTACTGCTGCAACTATAGCTACATCTAATACTACTACACCTATTGCTTCTGCAACTACCACTTCAGTTACTATTGCTACTACTACTGCTACTGCTGTTGTTGCTCCTACTACTACTACCACTACAAAAACTACTACTACTACTATTACTACTACTTTAATTTCTACAATTTCTACTCGCACTACTATTGCTGCTACAACTGCTACAACTGCTACAACTACAACTACTATTACTACTGTTTCTACTACTGCAACTACTACAACTACTAGTACTGCAATTACTACTGCAACTACTAATACAACAACAACAACTACTACTAATACTACTACTGCTGCTGCTGCTACGACTACCACTCTTGCTACTGCTACTGCTACTTCTGCTACTAGTACTGCTACTACTACTACTATTATTACTAATCTCATTACTACTACAGCAACTACAACTACTGCTACTACTACAACTATTACTACTACAACTACTACCACAACTACTACTACAACTGTTACTACCAATTTTGTTGCTATAACAACTACTATTGTTATCGCTGCAACTACTACTAGTATTACTATTGCTGCTACTACTATTACTGCAACTACTACTACTTCTGCTGCTATGGCTACTATTTCTACTACTTCTCCAACTACTACTACAACAACTGCTACGACTACCATTACTACTACTACTACTACTACAACACTAATACTTCTACTGTTGTTGCGGCTACTACTAGTGCTCCTACAACAACAATTATTGTGACTACTGCTACTGCAGATGCTCTTATAACTACAACTATTGCTGCTGCTCTTGTAACTACTACTACTACTACTACTACAACGACCACTATTGCTATTAATGTGAGTATTAGTACTACTACCTCTGCGACGACAACAATAACTACTTCTACTACTACTTCTAATACTACTGCTACTACTGCTACTATTACAATAACTGATGCTGCTACTACTACTACTACTACTACTACTATTACTAGTACTACTACTACTACTTCCACTCCTAGTACTACAATTATGACTACTACAGCTGCTATTACTACTACTACTACAAATACTATTGTTACTACTACTATTTGTACTACTCCAACAAATACTATTATTAATTATACTAATGTTACTACCACCACCGCTACTACTACTACTCCTACTACTACTACCTCTACTTACCGCTACTATTTCTGCAACTTCTACTGCTACTTCTTTTACAACTCCTATGAGAACTCCTATTACTACCACTACTACTGCTTTCGCTACTACTGCTACTACTATTACTACTACTACTTCTATTACTACTACTACTACTACTTCTACTGCTACTCCTACTACTACTCCTACTACTTCTATTACTACTCTTACTGCTACTACTTCTTCTACTACTACAACAACTACTAGTACTTTTGATACTATTACTACTACAACAGCTACTACAACTACTACTACTCCTACTCCAACTACTACTACTACTACTACTAATACTAATTCTACTACAACTACTTTAGCTACTACTGCTGCTGCTGCTGCTGCTGCAACTACTACTACTACAACTACTACAACTACCACTCCTCCTACTACTGCTGCTACTAGTACCAATACAGCATCTACTAGTACTATTACTTTAACTACTACTACTGCTACTTCTACTACTACTACTGGTACAACAACTACCACTACTACTACTAATACCAATACTACTGCTGCTGCTACTACTACAAAAATAACAACTACTACTCCTACTACTACTATCACTGCTACTACTATAGCTTTTACTCCTACTACGACTACTACTACTATGACTTCTGCTGCTGCTACTACTATGATTACTACTACCACTGCTACTACTACTAATACTACTACTGTAACAACTAGTACTATGATAGCAACTACTACTACTACTACTACTACTACTACTACTATTACTACTCCTACTACTACAGCTACTACTAATACACCTGTTACTTTTAGTAATACCACTACTACTACTAGTACTACTACTACTATTACTACTCCTACTACTACAACTACTACTAATACACCTGTTACTTTTAGTAATACCACTACTACTGCTACTACAACAACAACAACGACTACAACTACTGCTACTAATGCTGCTACTGCTAGTACTACTACTACCACTACCACTGCTACTACTACTACTTCTTCTACTACTACTACTACTCCTCCTGCTACTACTCTTACTACTGCCACTATTTGCCCTACTGCTACTAGTACTACTACTACTACTACCATAACTTCTGCTACAACCACGGCTATTACGACTAACGCTATAGCCACTACTACTTCTTCTTCTACAAATACTATTGCTAGTACTGCTACTGCTACTACTACTTGTACCATTGTTACAACTACTACTGCACTAACTACTAATGATACTAATACTTCAACTTCGACAATAAGAACTGCTTTTGCTACTACTTCAGCTGCTATTACTATAAGTGCTACAGCTACTAGTACTACCACCGCTACTACTACTACTACTGCTAGTACAACTACTACAACAACTTCTTTAACTGCTACTACTGCATAATGGGTACTACTATCACCACTGCTACTGCTATTACTACTACTGCTGCTGCTGTTCCTACTGCTACTATTGCCATTTGTGCTACTACTACTACTACGTCAACCACTACAACTAGTAATATTATTGCTACTACTAATACTATGACTACTACTTCAACACTACTTCTGTAGCTACTACTATTACTATTACTACTTCTAGTGCTGCTACGTCTACTACTACTACTTCTACTGTTGCTACTACATCTTGTACAACTACAACTATTACTGTTACTACTACTACTACTACTACTACTACTACTACTTCTCCTACTACTACAACTCTTGCTATTGCTACATGTACTACTATTACTATTGTGGCTACTACTACTACTGCTAGCATTATTACTACTACTGCTACTACTATCACTACTACTACTACTACTGCTGCTTTTACTTCTACTTCTACTACTACTAGAACAAATACAACTACTACTCCTGCTACTACAAAGTGTATCTCTTCTACTACTATTACTACTGCTCCGACGGCTGTAGCTACTACAACAACAACTACTGCTGCTACTACTACTGCAGCAACTACTGCTACTACAACTGCCATTTCTGCTATTACTACTGCTAATACCACCACTATTGTTACTACTACTGCTACTAATACTACTGCTACAACAACTACTACTGCTACTACTGTTGCTTCTACAACTAATGCTGCTACTACTAGTACTACTACTACTACTGATACTTCTGCTATTGCTACTGTTGCTGCTTCTATTGCAACTACTATTGCTACTGCGTCTACTACTAATACCATTTCTACTTCTGTTACTGCTGCTGCTGCTGCTACTGCTACTACTAGTACTAATATTGATGCTACTGTTGCTAATACTACTACTACCACTGCAGCTAGTGCTACTACTACTACTACTACTACTAGTACAGCTACTACAGCTGCTACTACTACTACTATGACAACCATTATTTTTGCTACTACTACAGCTTTACTATTGCTACTGCTACTACAACTGCTACTACTGTTGCTCCTCCAACAACAACAACCACTACTACTACTAATACAACTACTACAACTACTGCTGCGGCTACCACTACTATTACTACTACTACTACTGCTGCACCTACTTCCACTACTATTACTTCTAATACTATCGCTGCTACTACGACTACTACTAATGCTGCTGCTACTATTGCGACTAACGTGACTACTACTTCTGCTGCTGC
>RXID01022538.1:26580-39329 GCA_005019695.1 Trichopus zeylanicus subsp. travancoricus
ATCACTATTACTACTTCTAGTGCTGCTACGTCTACTACTACTACTTCTACTGTTGCTACTACATCTTGTACAACTACAACTATTACTGTTACTATTACTACTACTACTACTTCTCCTACTACTACAACTCTTGCTACTGCTACATGTACTACTATTACTATTGTGGCTACTACTACTACTGCTAGTATTATTACTACTACTGCTATTACTATTCCTACTACTACTACTACTACCGCTTTTACTTCTACTACTACCACTACTAGAACAAATACAATTGCTACTCCTTCTACTACAAAGTGTATCTCTTCTACTACTACTACTCCTTCTCCGACGACTGTAGCTACTACAACAACAACTCCTGCTGCTACTACTACTGCAGCAACTACTTCTACTACAACTGCCATTTCTGCTATTACTACTGCTAATACCACTACTATTGTTACTACTACTGCTACTAATACTACTGCTACTACTGCTGCTTCTACAACTAATGTTGCTACTACTAGTACTACTACTACTACTGATACTTCTGCTATTGCTACTGTTGCTGCTTCTTTGCTACTACTATTGCTACTGCTTCTACTACTAATACCATTTCTACTTCTGCTACGGCTGCTGCTGCTACTGCTACTACTACTACTACTATTGATGCTACTATTGCAAATACTACTACTACCACTGCAGCTAGTGCTACTACTACTACTACTACTACTACTAATACTAGTACTGCTACTACAGCTGCTACTACTACTACTGCTACTACAGCTGCTACTACTACTACTATGACAACCATTATTTTTGCTACTACTACAGCTTTACTATTGCTACTACTACTATAACTGCTACTACTATTGCTCCTCCAACAACAACAACCACTACTACTACTAATACAACTACTACAACTACTGCTGCAGCTACCACTACTACTACTACTACTACTACTACTGTTGCAGCTACTTCCACTACTATTACTTCTAATACTATCGCTGCTACTACGACTACTACTAATGCTGCTGCTACTACTGCTACTAACGTGACTACTACTTCTGTTGCTGCTCCTACTTTTGCTACTGCTACTACTCTTACTACTATTGCTACTATTGTAACTACTACTACTACCGTTACCGTAGCGACCAAAGCTCCTACTACTGCAACTGATGACTACTGCTATTACTGCTACTATTGCTACTATTGAATCTACTATTACTACTATAGCAGCTACCACAACTACCGTAGCTAACACTCTACTACTACTACTGCTACTGCTACTATTGCTACTTCTATAATTGCTACTACTGCTTTTGCCACTACTATGAGTACAACTACTACTGCTACAGTGACAACTATTGCTACTACTGCTCCAACATATACTACTACTACTACTCCTATTACTACTACTACGACTACAACAAGTTCTCCTGCTACTACTACTAGTACTACTACTTCTACCACTTTTCCTGCAACTACATCTCTAGCTACTACTGCTGCTACTATTACTGCTACAACAACTACTACAACAATTACTGCTACTTCTGCTACTACTGCCACTACAACAACAACTACTACTACCACTACTATTACTATTATCGTTGCTATTACTACTACTACTATGTTTGTTGCTACTACTACTATTGCCACTACTACTACTCCTCCGACAACTACTTCTTCTGCTACTACTACTTCTACTGCTACTGCTACTACTACTACTACTACAACAACTACTACAGCAATGACTTCTATTATTGTTGTTGCTACTGCTACTACTACTACTCCAACAACTACTATTGCTGTTGCTACTACTACTACTTCTGCTACTACTACTACTACAAGTGCTACTACAACTCCTACTAGTACTACTACTACTATCACAACTACAACTGCAGCTACTATTACTCTGCTTCTCCTACTACTACTACTACATATACTACTGCTTCTACTACTAGTTCTAGGACTACTGCTATGGCTACTACTACTGCTATTACTACTGGAACTCCAACTTCTACTTCTGTTGCTGCTACTACTGCTACAACTAGGACTGCTGCTACTACTACTACTACTGTTACTACTACCACTATGACAACTACTTCTACTACTGCTACTACTACAACTACTGCTGTTGCTGCTGCAGCTACCACTACTGCTGCTTCAACTACTGCTACTACTGCCGCTGCTACTACTGCTACTACTACTATTACTACTTCTACTGCAACTACAACTATTATTGCTATTACTACTACGCCAACTCCAACGACTACTAGTGCTGCTACCGCTACTACTACTGTTGCCGTTGCTAGTACCGCTACTATTACTATTACTACTACTGCAACTGCTGTCACTACTATGACAACAACTACTACTATTACTACTTCTACCACTTCTCTACTACTGCTCCTACTCCTCCTACTACTACAACTATTAATATTACTACTACTTCTCTACAAACTACTCCTGCTACTACTCCCACTGCTACTACTACTACTACTACAAATTCTACTGTAGTCGCAACTGCTACAGCAACCACTACTACTACTGCTACTACTGCAACCACTGCTACTACTACTGCTACTGCTAATACTACTACTACTGCGACAACTGCTACTACTACAACAATAACTACTGCCGCTGCTACTGCTTCTACTGTTGCTACTACCACTACTACTAGTACTACAACTACTACTACTACTAATACTCTTACTATTACTACTTCCACTAGTACTTTGCTACATCTACTCCTACTCTACTACTACACCTACTCTACTACTACTACTACTACTATTACTACTATTACTACTATTACTACTACTACACCTTTTACTACAACTAGTACTACTACTACTGCTTTTACTACTACTCCTACTCCTAATACTACTACTATTACTACTAAAACTCTTACTACTCGTACTCTTGCTACAACTACTACTACTCCCAACTCTTCCTACTCCTACTACTACTACAACTAGTACTCCTACAACTACTATTACTACTACTACTTCTGCTACCTTTGCTGCTATTACCATAATTGCTACTGCAACTACTACTGCAAATCCTCCTACTCCAACTACTTCTATTATTACTGCTTCTAGTGCTACTACTTCGATTGCTACTCTAACGACTACAGCTACTCGTGCTGCTTCTATGACTATGATTACTACTGCTACTACTACTACTACCACTACTGCCACTTATACTACTACTTCTACTACTATTACTACTACTACAACAATAATAATAACCAAAACAACAACAACAACTACTACTACAACTACTACTACAACTACTACGGATACTACTACTACTACTACTAGCACTACTACAACTAACTACTCCTACAACTACTACTGCTCTACCAACTAATACTACTACTCCTATTGCTGCTACTATTACTACTTCTACTATTTGTTCTACTAATACTACTACTACTATTACAACTATTACTCCTATTGCTAATAATACTACTTCAACTACTATTTCCACTACTTTTGCTACTCCAAATGCTACTCCTACTACTTTTACTACTATGCTGCCACTACAACTACTACTACTATTACTAATGCTACTATTACAACTAATACTACTACAACTACTGCTGCTGCTGCTGCAACTTCTACCCCCACAACTACTATTACTACTACTACTACTCCTACTACTATTACTATTACCACTACTGCTAATATTACTACTACTGCTACTTCTTCTACAACTTCTCCTACTCCGACTACTACTATTATTAATTCCACTACTACTACTACTGCTATTACTCCTACTACTCCCACTCCTACACCTATTCCCACTACTACTACTACAATAAGCACAATAACTACTATTATTGCTACTGTTGCTGCTGCTACTAGCACTACTACTACCACTTCTACCATTACCACTATTGCTACTAGTGCGACTACAACTTCTACCACTACCATTTCTGCTACAGCTTCTAGTGCTACAACTACTACTACTACTACTAGTACTTCCACTACTACTACTATAATTTTAGCAAGTGTTGTTGTTGCTGCTACTCCAACTACTATTACTACTACTACTAATACTACTAATCCTTTTATTATTATTACTACTACTACTACTACTACTACTACTACTACTACTAGTACTATTGCTCCTACTATTGTTGCTGCGACAACTAATACAACTGCTACTTCTACAACTACTCCTACTTCTACTATTGTTGTACTGCTACTACTATTACAAGTACTACTGCTCCTACTTCTACTCCAACAACAACAACAACTACTAGTACTACTACAATTACTACTGCTACTACTTCTACTGCTACTACTACTTCTGCTACTACTTCTACTACTATCCTAGTTCCACTATTACTGCTACTACAAATATTACTTTAATTACCTCTATTACTCCCGCAACTACAACTACTACTACTGCTTCTACTACAACTACTCCAAATACGCCAACTATTATGTCTACTACAACAACAACTACTATTACTATGGTTGCTGGCACTACTACTACTACTACTATTACAACTTCTACTACTATAACTTGTACTAGTGCTACAACAACTACTACTATTACAACAAATACAACTACTACTACTACAACTACTACTATAATTACTACTGCTGCTGCTGTTGTTGCTACTCCAACAACTATTACTACTACAACTAATAGTACTACTACTACTACTACTACCACAACAACTACTTCTACTACTACTCCGACAACTACTACTACTACTGCTATGACGACTTCTACCACTACTAGAACTACAACAACTACTATTACTACTTCTGCTACTGCTACTATAGCTACTAGTACAACTACTAACACTACTACTAGTACTACTACTACTACAACTATTACCGTTCCCTCTACTACTCTTACTAATATAGCAACTATAACAACAACTACAACTACTACGACTAGTACTTTTGCTTCTACTAATACCACTATTACTGCTACTACTCTAGCAACTACTACTACTATAACTTCGACTAATACTATAACATCAACTACAACTACTACTGCTACTTATACTACCACTACTACTACTAATACCACTACTGCTGCTACTACTACAAATGATACTACTACCATTACTATTACTATTACTACTACTACAAGTACTTCTTCTACCACTAATACTACTACTATTACAACAACTACTACTACTACCACTGCTATAAATACTACTACTAGTACTACTACTACACAACTACAACAACAACAACTGCTACAAGTACTACTCCAATTGCCACTAATGCCTCTACAACTACTATTACTACTACTATGGCTACGAATAGTACAACTACTACGAACACTACTGCAGCTATTACTACTACTGTTGCTGCTACTGCAACTACAACTTCTACAACTTCCACTACTTCTACTACTTCTACTACTACTACGACTACTACTACGAGTACTATGACTTTTACTACTATTTCTACAACTACTCCTACTACTACTACTGTTAAGGAAACTACTACTACAACTACTTCTACTCCTACTTTCACTATTACTACTACTACCACTATTACTAGAATTACCCCTATTACCACCACAACTACTACTACTCCTACTATTCCTCATATCCCTACTATTACTACTAGTAGTACTACTACTATTCCTACTACTGCTGCTGCTACTACTACAACCACTTCAACTACTACTACTATTACTACTACTACTACTATTACTTCTACAAGTGCTACAACTACTACTACAGTTCCTACTTCTACTAGTACTACAACAACTACTACGTCAAACACAACTCTACCACTACCACTTTTACTAATATTACTTCTACTACGGCTACTACCACTCCTACTACTATTGCAACTGCTACTACTGCTACTGTTATTGCTACACCTACTACTACTACTAATACTATTGCTACTACTACTACTAATACTAATTCTATTGCTCCGACTACTACTACAACTAGTACTCCTACAACTACTATTACTCCTACTACTTCTGCTACTACTGCTACTACCACTACTACTACAACTACTACTACTGCAACTAGTACTACTGCTCCACCTACTCCTACAACATCTATTATTATTGCTACTTCTGCTACTACATCGATTGCTACTCCTACTACTATTCCCACTCCTGCACCTTTACCTAGTACTACTACGACTACTGCTACTAGCAATGCCACTAGTGCGACTACTACTTCTATTACTTCCACTATTAATACTATTAAAACTATGACTACTACTACTACTACTACAAATGCTATTGCTGGTACTAATACTACTACTACTGCCACAACTACCACTACTACTACTATTTCTGCTGCTGTTTCTGCTGCTACTACTACAACTACTACAATTATGACTACTACCACAATTATGACGACTGCAGCTTTGGCTGTTCCTGCAGTTGCCGCTGCTCCAACTATAATTGCTGGTGATACTGCTATAACTTCTACTACTACCGCAATTGCTACTACTTCCACCACTACTACTACTACTACTACTACTACTACAACTTCAACTACTACTACTTTTATTACTATTGTTATCGCTGCTCTTCCAACTACTTTTACTACTACCACTACTACAAATACAGCTACTACTACTACAACTATTACTGCTACTACCTCTACGACAACTACCACTACTACTACTATTAGTAATACTGTTACAACCAAAAATACTATTGATACTCCTAGTACTACTATTACTACTACTACTTCAGCTACTACCACTGCTACTACTATTACGACTACTACTACCACCACCACCACTACTACTGCGACTACTACTTCTAATACGACAACTACAACTCTACTACTGCTACTACTACTATTTCTACTGCTACTTCTACAACAACAACAACAACTACTACTACTACTTCTACTACTACAACAACTACTGCAACAACTACTATTACCACTACTGCTCCTCCTATTCCTCCTCCTCCTCCAGCTACTACTACCACTACCACTACTAGATTACCACATTTACTACGACTACTACACCAACAACTACTACTACTACTCCAATTACTACTACTACTACTACTTCTGCTACTACCACCACCACCACTACTACTACTACTACTATTACTGTTACTACTACTACTGCTACTACTATGACTACAACAACTACAACTACTACTGCTACTACGACTCCTGCTACTACTACTACAATGATTACTACTACTTCCGCTGCTACTACTACGCCTACGACTACTACTACTACTACTACTGCTAATACCTCTGCTACTACTGTTGCCATTATTACCACCACCACTTCTACTACAATTCTTATCACCACTATTACTACAACTACAAAAACAACAACAACAACAACTACTACAACTACTACTATAACTACTTCTACTACTACTATTATTACTGCTACTTCTAGTTCTGCTACTACTGTTACTACTACTAGTACTACTACTACTATGGCTACTTCAACTTCTACTACTATTGTTACAACTACTAGTACTACTACTACGGCCGCTACCTCTACTACTACTACAACTACTACTACCACCACTACTACAACTATGTCTACTTCTGCTGCTACTGCTATTACTACTACTATTGCTACAACTAGTCCTTTTACTACTAGTACTATTGCAACCACTACTACTACTGCTACTACTACTACTACTACTACTACTACTACTACTACTACTACTACTACTACTAACTACTCCAACCATGACTACTACTACTACAAGGACTACTGCTATTGCTACTACTACTGCCACTACAAGTCCTATTACTACTACAACTCCTGCTGCTACTACTACCACTACTAGGATTGCTACTATTACTTTGGCTGCTTCTACTACATTTGCTATGACTACTACTACTACTACTAAAACTAAAATGGTTATTACTATTGCTACTCGTACTACACCTACTAGTACAACTATTGGTATTGCAACAAATATAGCCACTGCGGCTAATACTACTACTGCTACAAATGTTACAACTATTACAATTACTACTACTACTACTACTATTGAGACTGCTACAACTACAAGTACTATTGCAACTACTACTTATGCTACAACTACTGCAACTATAACTACTACTGCTGCTACTTCTACTACTACTACTTCTGCTGCTACTTCTGCTGCTGCCACTACTACTACTACTACAACAACAACAACAACAACTACTACTACTACTACTACTATTGCCACTACTGCTACTACTAATACTAGTACTACTACTACTAATGCTGCTATAAATACAACTATTATAGCTACTCCAACTACTTCAACTACTACTACTACAACTTTTACTCTTGCTAATATTACAACTAATGTTATTCTAACATTTACATCTACTTCGACTTCTGTTGTTACTGCTACTACTTCTTCAACAACAACCACTACTACTACGGCTACTACTACTATTACTACTACTACTGCAACTACCACGACTACAACAACAACAACAACTATGACTACTATTGCAACTACTACTACTATGATTACGACTACTACTACTTCTACTACTACTACGGCAACAACTACTACTGCTACTGCTACAAAACCTACTACTGCTACTACTGCTATCACTACAACCCATACTACAGCTACTACTGCTACTGCTACAACCCCTACTACAACTACTACTGCTACCACAACTGAACTACTACTACAATACTACAACAAATACTACGATTGCTACTACTACTCCTCCTATTACTAATATTGTTGCCACTGCTACTACTACTACCACTATTACTACTACTTGTCCTACTACTATAACTACTACTACTACTACTACCCCTGCTTCTACACTACTACTACTATTGCTTGTACTACTACTTGTACCTCTACTACTACTACTACTACTACTAATAAAACTACTACTACAACTACTATAACTACTACTGCTGCTAGTACGACTACTACTACTACTACTACTACTACTACTACTCTTACTACTACTTCAACTACTACTACTACTACAACAACTACTACTACAACTCCTACTACAACTCCCACTACTACTGCTGCTGCTCCTCTTGCTCCTCCTCCTCCGGCTACTACGACCACTACCACTACTAGTACTACAAAATTTACTACTACTACTACTACAACTACTACTACCACTCCTATTACTACTACTACTTTTGCTACTACTAGTACCGCTACTATTACTGTTACTACCGCTGCTGCTACTACTATGACTACAACAACTACTACTACTACAACTATTAGTACTCTTGCTACTACTACTACAATGATTATTATTGCTTCTGCTGCTACCGCTACCGCTACTACTACTACTACTGCTGCTGCTAATACCTCTACTACTACTACTACCACTATTGCCACCACCACTACTGCTACAAGTCCTATTACCACTACTACTACAACTATGACTGCTACTACAAATACTACTACTACTACAACTACTTCTACTATGACTATTATTACTGCTACTTCTACTTCTGCTACTAATGTTACTACTACTAGTACTTATACTACTATGGCTACTTCATCTTTTTCTACTACTGTGAATAGTACTAGTACAACTACTACTGCCGCTACTTCTACTACTACAACAAACGTTACTACTGCCACCACTACAACTATGACTACTACTATTGCTAATGCTATTGCCACTACTATTGCAACAACTTGTCCTTTTACGACTAGTACTACTGCTACCACTTCTAGTATTGCTACTACTACTACTCCTACTATTACTACACTACAACTACAACTATAACTACTAGAATTACTACTACTCCAACAACTACTACTTTTACTACCACTAATACAACTACTACTAGTATGATAACTAAAGTTGCTACTGCTACTGCCACTACTAGTCCTATTACTACTACTAGTCCTGCTACTACTAATACCACTACTGCTATTACGATAATTAAAACAACTACTACTACTACTACTACATCTGCTATAACTACAACTACTACTACTGCAACTAAAATAGCTACTACTATTACTACTAGTACTTCTATTTATATTGTAATAAATATAGCCACTGCGGCTACTACAACTTCTGCTACAACTATTACTACTATTGCAATTACTACTACTACTGTAACTACTACTACTGCTACAACTACTGCCACTACAATGACTATAGTTACTACTTCTATTACTACAACTTCTACAGCAACATTTGTTGCTCCTACTGCTACTACAACTATAACTACTATTACTACTACTACTACTTCTTCTACTATTGCCACTATTGCTACTACTAATACTATTACTACTGCTACTACTACTAGTACAAATACTATTATTACTACTACTCCTACTACTTCAACTACTAGTACCACAACTTTTACTTTCGTACTACCACAACTATTGCTACTACAACATGTGCAACTTCTTCAACTTCTCATGTCACTGCCACTACTTCTGCAACAACAACCTCTATTACTACTGCAACTACTACGACTATAATAACTACTACTATGATTACGACTATTACTACTTCTACTGCTACTACTGCTACAACTGCTACTACTACTACTACTACAACCCCAACTACAACTACTACTGCTACCACTACTAAACAACTACTACACTACTACCACAACTACTATGATTGCTACTACTACTACTCCTATTACTACTACTATTGCTACTGATATTATTACTACTGCTACTATTACTGCTACTACTATTACTACTACAACAACTACAACTACTACCCCTGATTCTACACTACTACTACTATTGCAAATACTACTACATGTACTTCTACTACTACTACTAGTAATACTACCACTACTATTGCCACTACTACTAATACAACTACTACTACAACTACTACAGCTGCTGCTACTACTACTACAACAGCAACAACAACAACAACAAGAACAACAACAACTACTACTACTACTACTTCTACTACTACTACAACTACTACTAGTGCTGCTGCTGCTCCTCTTCCTCCTCCTCGGCTACTACTACCACTACCACTACTAGTACTACCACATTTACAACTACTACTCTAACAACAACAACTACTACAACTACTGCTACTGCTACAACCCTGACTGCAACTACTATTGCAACCACTACTAAACTACTACTACACTACTACTACAACAACCACGATTGCTACTACTACTACTACTATTACTACTACTATTGCTACTGCTACCACTTCTACTACTACTATTACAACTACTACTACTACTACCCCTGCTTCTACACTACTACTACTACTGCTAATACTACTACTTGTAGTTCTACTATTACTACTACTACTACTACTACTACTAATACAACTACTACTATAACTACTACAGCAACTACTGCTGCTGCTGCTGCTACTACAACTACTACTACGACTACTGCTGCTGCTACTGCTACTACTACTACTACTTCTTCTACTAATAGTACTACTACTACTACTAATAAAACTACTACTTCAACTACTACTACTACAGTTGCCGCTCTTCTTCCTCCTCCTCCTTCGGCTACAACTACCACTATCACTACTAGCACTACCACATTAACTACTACTACTACTACACCTATTACTGCTACTACTTATGCTACTACTACTACTACTACTACTACTACTACTACTACTACTACTACTACTACTACTACTATTTCTGTTACTACTACTACTGCTACTACAATGACTACAACTACTACTACTACAACAACCACTACAACTCCTCCTACTACTATTACAATGATTACTACTACTTCTACTGCTACTACTATGACTACTACTTCTGGTAATACTACTATTACTACTACTACCACTATTACCACCACCACTACTACTACAACTCCTATTGCCACTACTACTACAACTACGACTGCTACTACTACTACTACTACTACTACTACTACAACTACAACTCCTTCTACTACTACTATTATTACTACTACTAATGTTACTACTACTAGTACTTCTACCACTATGGCTACTTCAACTTCTGCTACTACTGTGGCATCTACTAGTACTACTACTACTGCCGCTACTACTACTACACCAATTGCTCCTATTACCACTACTACAACTATGATTACTACTGCTGCTACTGCTACTACTACTACTATTGCTCTACAACTACTAATACAACTACTATTACTACTGCTGCTGCTATTACTACTACTACTACTGCTACTACTACTACTACTACCTATACTACTACTACTATTACTATTACTACACTACTACTACAACTACAACTACAAGCATTACTGCCACTCCAACAACTACTACTATTACTACTGCTAATACTACTACTAGTAGTAGTAATATAACGATTCCTACAATGACTACTACTACTACTACGATGACTACTACTGCTACTGGTACTATGACAACTAGTCCTATTACTACTACTACTACCACTACTACTTTTGCTACTATTACTACAACTACTTTTGCTATTATTACTACTACTACTACTACTGCAACAAAAATAGCTACTACTATTACTACTAGCACTACATCTACTGGTACTATTATGTATATTGCAACAAATACAACTACTGCAGCTGCTACTACTATTGCTATAACTATTACTACAACTGCTTCTATTGAGGCTGCTACAACTACTATGACTCCAACTGCTACTGCTACTACATCTACTACTACTACTTCTACTGTTGTTGCTACTACTACAACAACAACAACAACAACAACTACTACTACTACTACAAATACTACTATTACTGCTACTCCTACTATTTCAACTACTACTACTACAACTTTTACTCTTGCTACTACTACAACTACTTAAAGTTCTGCTGTTACTGCTTCTACTTCTGCA